>JAUZSV010297725.1:0-11866 GCA_034780495.1 Parotocinclus cesarpintoi
TCAGCACCCCAAAATTAGTTAAGAACAACTGGTTTGATGCCCGAAACATTTTGGCTGTTAACCAGTGTAATCAAATTCACAAAGTGAATTGATTGGGAGTGTATTGCTCAACCTTTAAAGTGCTTCTGAACTGTAATATTAAACATTTTAAATGTGAATGAGTACCTAAGTATGTAAACGAATTGTAAATATGGCTTCAGAATATGTTTACCGTGCTAAATATACCTGAATATAAGAATCGCAATTAATATGCTATTTGAAAATGTTATTATATCCTCCTGCCATTCCTGTGAGGAGGAGACATCTGGAGGAGGTGCTGGAGATGAAATAAATCACACCACCACAAGGCACAGCATATGATAGGCTCTGGTAGGATTTCCTATTTGTCACAGAAACTTTATTTTAGGAACAAGGAGGTACTTTTATTGCTGGATACCTTTGAACTTTCTTTAATAATAAGATCTTGCCATTTTAGTATCAAATAAAATATACACTTGCATTTTCACAAAAATAATGTAATAAGCAATAAGGTCAGTGTGGTGAATGGCTCATGTCATGTATACACTGCTCACAAAAAAATAGGGGATTTTTCATTATAGGATATTTCATTTAGAAAAATCCCTACTTTTTGTGAGCACTATATTTTGTGATTAAATAACAGAACAGGTTAGGATGGTTTAAAACAGTTTAGGTGTATTTTAACTGTTTCACTGCCACATAACAAATCTGTAAGACTTGCTATTGGGAATAAAAATGATTGTTTAAAGGACTTTTTAAGTGCACATGTCTAACATACAGTCCAATCCTGATAATATGAATACCTGAATGATCAGAGAAAAGTGAATAGAATTTTCAAGTTTTCCAGAAATATTTTAAACATTTTAAATGTTAATATTAAAGATTAAACTGTAGTGGTGATAATGATGCAAGCTAACCATTTTTAACTACAATCCAAACTCATTTCAGTATTTCTGCTATATAAACATCGTCCAGATCATGATTTATTTTACTGCAGTTTATTTTATTCTTGTTTGACAATTAGCAATGTGATCAATTGGTGCAGCCTGTGCTATTCCAACACCACAAAAACATTGGGTTCCAGCAGTGCCTTCCAGTCAGATCGGGCTGTCTGAGGGAGAGAAGTCAGATCATCCCCTGTTTCTGCAACAGATACTCCTACCGAGCCCTTAAATTAACATGTGATTATAGCTGTATTTTATGGAAAATGTGGGTTTGCAATTGAAAAAATCCTATGTAACGTTTTACATTACTCAGATAATTGTCTACAAATGTTCAAATGTATGCAGTGTAGATTAATAGTGGAGTCTTTGTGTTACTGGTGAGTTGTTTTTCAAACTGTCGGCTGTACTGTACTTTATGTACTAACCTGGAAGTCACACTAGGTGCACAATTCCAGGTGACATAGTGAAAAGAAGGGAGACAAGAGAAAAAGTCAAACGCAACTCAGCAAGTACAAGTTACAATGCTTGTAAACTTAAGTCTGTATGGGGGGAAAGGGGTCCAAAGACCACGATGCTATAAAATGAAAAAAGACAGACAATTGTTGACAGTAACAATGTGCAATATAAAGCAGATGAACACATGGAAATGTTTTCACAGTGACTCTGACAAATAATAATGTTTATCATGAATGGCAATGGTGAATGAATTCAGATGCAGAAACAACTGACCTCTCAAGCTCACTGATTTTCCTGTCCTTGTCGTTCTTTTCATTCTCCATCTGCCGCAGGATCTCCAGCAGTCGATCGACTTCAGCTTGTGCCTTCCCAGACTCTTCTCTGTGTCTGGCAACATCAGCTTCCAGTGAAGAGATTCGTTTAGGGAGTTCGGAATTGGCCTGTGCTTCGACAGCTGCATTTTGAGCCTGAAAAATCAGCCAGATGTTGACCACATGACTGTTATTATCCATTATCTTCTTCTAACTCTTCGTAGCTAGCAATACCATACTACCAATCAACCAAAAACATCTCTCTCACTGTCTGCACTTTCTGTTCATCTTACCTTTTTCAGCTGGCTCTCCAGTTTAGAGTACTCTTCCCTCCTTTGTTCAAGGGCAATCTCCAATGTTTTCAGTTTGGAGTCTTTCTTTAGCCCAGATGAGGCCAATGATGATGCATGCTCTTTAAGGTCTAACAGGGAACTCTGAAATGCAAGAAAACGTCACAGCTCAAGAGAAAATGTATCAAACTAAAAGACATTCTAGAAAACGTAATTTGTTTCATCTACTAAGTAAGGGACAGGAGGAGTTGAAGGAGAACATAAAGACTTATATTTGATTTCTGATTTTATATATATATTGTTGATGTTCATCTCACTTGTTCCACATTTCTTTCTTTGCACCCTCTGCTATTTAAACCTTTTGTCTTAAGGGTTTTTTTTTTGGTAACTTCTAGATATTCTCCAGAACAGGTGCCATACCACTCCATAAATCCTCTAAAAAAGCCTCCACTTAACCCTCAAACCATTCAGTATTAGTGAGCTTAATACTCCTCACCTCTCTGTCTGACAGATCTCCCTGCAGCAAGCTCACTTTCTCCTTAAGCTCTTTCAGCTCTTTCTTACTGCTGTCCAGCTCCTCAGACTTCTCTCGTTCCTCTCGGTCCCTCTGCTCCTTCAGTCGCTCAATTATACGTTCCTGTAATGAGTAAGAAATTAAGTTAGATTTGGGCTGACTTGCAAAGTGAGACATAATGTTTGTGCCTAGCTAAAAATATCAATATCAAATAGAACATCAGATCTATAGATTGTATATTGTGTAAAATACATAAATATGTTGCCTGCTGCCTCACTATAACTTTGTTTTGCACTATGACTTTAGGTGTCATGTATGACCTTCTCAGCCAGTGAGTCCTCGAGAGTGCTGAGAACTGTATCTGTGTTAGATGTGTCAGTCTGCAGAGACTTCACTCTTTCTCTTAGACTGCTCATCTGTTTCTCTTTGTCCCTCAATTGCTCCTGGAGATTCTCAATCTGAAGAATAATGTAAAAAAAAATATTGTCATAAACGTTATAATGAAAAAGGGAAATTACAGGTTTGTGTCATATTTACATTTATGTCTTTTAACAGACGCCCTTATCCAGAGCGACTTACAAATAGTATTACAATCCAAGCAATTGTGGGTTCAGGGTCTGGCACCCATCTGTGGTAGCTTGGCAGAGGTGGGATTTGAACTCTGGACCTTCTGGTCTATAGTCCTGTACCTTAACCATTAGACAACTACAGTCCCACATAACATCCGATCGTATATATGCCTGGGGTCCGGTACAGTAATGATTCTTATTATTGAGGTAATTAACCTACTTGGCCCATATACTGCCTTGCCAGATACATTAGCCATTTTAGTACAGCCGCTGTAATGATGTGTATTAGGGCAGCCTCTGGTGCAGAAACTATATATATTTATATAACTTTATATATTTGTGGCGGTAGGCTGATGCACTGTACCTTGTTTCATAGTGTGTGTGAAAGAGAGAGAGCATGTAGGGTAAGAAGGCGCTAAGTTAATCAACACGCTGCATGCAGATTTTACCTGTCTTAATTTTTTGGAAAAATCTATATGTGCTGGTCCATATTGCTACCAAACAACTCAGTGTATGGGAAACACTGTAGTATCTTGGCTATTTAGTCAATACCAGTTTACTAGAGTGCACCAGATAGATTTCTGATACAGGGTGAGTCAAAAGTCTCACCCTTTTATTTCAGTAACAAAAGGGAAAATGACATGCAAAATATCCCAGCAAGTAATGGGTGAGGGGGCCTATTTTTTTCCGCCATCTTGAAAGACACCATATGGAAACAAGGGCAAGTTTTATTTTACATTTTACAAGGGTGGTCATGTAGCATATCAAAGAAGGCCAGAATTGTCTCAGTAACTGATTGCCGCAATCAGATTTGCAATATCTATTGTGGTTCTAAAGTCTGTGAATCCCTCTTAGACAACTTCATAGGAACCGGGATTTTGAAGCCACGTAGTGGTCATTGGAAAACGAAACCTCAACAATGGTGTCTTTTGACTCACGCAATGTCCAATGACTTTTGACTCACCCTGTATTGTAATCAGACAGTTTCCTGATCACATAAAGTGCAATTTCACAGACTGTATTGTGGATGTTAAGTGACGTAAAGGTGTATAACCGTGTTAATATTTCACCAGTGTAAGATAAAAATGATGTATCTACAAATACACACTTGGTTTTGTTCATTTATGAAATCTGTAAATTTACTTCTCTCCTCATAATTTGGCATTTAAAGGACTAGTGGGAAGCTATTAGATAACACTGTCAGTTTAACCAGTGTCATCAGACAGTAACGATTAAATCACATTGCTGACCTTTTTCTGTAGAACATTTATTTTTCGCTCTTTGACATCCAGCATGTCTTTGAGGTCATGAATTTCACCATTGAGAGTACTCTTCTCTTCTGACATGTCCTGGATCTGCTTGCTCTTCTTGTTCAGCAGTGTCTCCTTCTCCTCAAGACGCAACCTCAGCGCATCCACCTGCGAGACAATACAGTTAATCAAACCCAGTCTGTTTGATGGACGTGGATTAAAAGATGTGGTTCTTACTTCCGTCTGTAGGATGGCAGCTCGCTGCTCTTTGGCAGTCAGGGATTCTTTGAGAACCTCAATGTGCTGTTTGCTATCAGAAAACTGATTAGTGAGGGTCTCCAGTTTGGTCTGCAGGCCGAGGAGCTGGGTGTCTTTTCTAGAGAGATCTTGCTTCACCTGGTCCATCTGAGTCAAACACATTCAAAATCTTAGATGACTGTTGTAAGTAGCCTTATTCTACAATATTCCTAAGTGATTTGGCAGTAAAGATGATAAGTGGGTAAGTCGAGCTTCAACTTGTGAATGAGATGAATCGGTTACATTTATCAGTAAACTTTTAAAGTGACTTTCACCTGAAGTGAACAGCTGAAGGTTAAGAGCTCTAAGTGTCCAATAGTTGGAGCTTGGGGATGTTTGGAACTGAACTTAAAACCTTCAAAATGTAATAGTAATTGATAGGAGATTTTAAGTCATTATAATTAACATAATGCAACAATCTGTGGTGACCCAGGTTGGGCAGGACTGGTCTACATTTGCAGATTGTCTGCATCTGAGAAAGGTTGGGGGAACAGTAGCCCCTGGTGGCCTGTCCAGGGAATGGTGACCTATGTTTTCCAGCACTAAGCACTGAAGCCCCTGTAGCTCTGACCAAAGAAAAAGAGTAATATTTTCATATATGCACCTTCAACATTTAGCTTCATACCTGTAATGTAAATTTTTATTATCGTTTTTTTTATAGTTATAGTAATAACTAAACTACTAATATTGTGTTTTACTTTAACATGAGTCTCCCATACTTCTATTGAGAGGATAGGAAAGAATTAGTGAGATGCAAAAACTAGGAACTAAGCTTAAGAGGGCAAGCGCTCCTCTTTGGACAACTGGAAACCATGAACAAAACCTTGAACAATTTAAGCTTGGATTCAAGCTTTGGATGCTTCCCAATGGCATTTTGGGAAAAGCACAAACAAATAAAACCAAAATACAAGCATGACGCTTAAAATACCTTATTTTTCATGAACTTGGTGTGGTTGCGGTAGACTTCCATTTGCTTGACCTCTTCTTGTCGCTCCTCACAGGTCAGCATGTTACTGGAGCGCAGCATCATGACCTGGTCCTCAAGCTCCCTCAAGCCACGCTCCAGAGAACTGATCTGAGAATCCTGTGAGTGTAAATAAGAATGTTACTAGACATCAAGCGTTTAGGCCATGGAGCGCTACAACACCTAGTAAAAGCTTCAGAAGTGTTAACTGGCCTTAAATCCAACAATCCCAATCCGACAATCTAATCTAAAACCAAACATTTAAGGAAAACCTGGTCTCTGTCTATTACTCCTGCACGTGTGTTATTACCAAAAATAATCATTTCCACCTATAACCCTCTACTGTAATATAAACAAAATAAACAACTGATTTAACCTAATATTGATTTATAATGGAAGCTCAATTGCAGATACACCAAACTCATGGCTGACAGGTTGACAGGTTTACAGCTTAAACATTCACCTCAAATTAAATGATCAAATTAAATCCTTTGGAGATGAGAATCTGCACAAAAGATTATAGAGGTCAGAGTAGAACACAACAACCAAATAAAGCCAAATTGATTTTTCTATTGATGCAAAATTGACAGCAGTGGCTATCAGTGACATAACAATTCCATCCACTTCACATTTACTGCATTTGACAGATGCCCTTATATAGAGCTTCCTACAACTTTTTAAGCAGCTCCACATACTTGTACAAAAAATAAACATTGTGGCAGTCACACATTTCACAGATGTGGTAGACAGAGATCAGGTTACTAACACTGTCGAAAATAGACATATGCTGTACCTTCATTTCAATGACAGTTTGCAGAGCTTTGGTTTTTGTAGACTCTGGTGTTCCTTCAAGACGCCGATGCAGCTCCTAGAATAAGAAGCACATGCCTGGCACTTTGTTCACACAACTGCCAGAAATATAGCTTTCGGAAGTGTCATCAAACCTTCAAGGGGAGGGGGTGAGTGTAACAACTGTGTCGGGTTTTTTATGGGGGTTTGTTGGCTCAGCTCAAACCTTTTAGTGCATTGTAATAACAAAGTCTAACTTCTTATACTCTTCGTCATCTTTGGCTCTTTCTGCTCATAATTACCTAAACTTTTTACCCAGATATGAAAACAATAGGAATTTACAAGTTGCTCACTTCTCGCAAAGCCACCATTTCTTTGTCGCGCTGCTCCAGAAGGTTCTCCAGGTGATGCGCATGCATCTCCACATCAGCCAGACGACACGTCAGCTCATGGTCCTCCTCGCTGGATTTGCTCGATGGCCCTTTGCTGTGCAGCATCTCTAGCAGCTTTTTGACGGACTCGTCACGGGCAGCCAGCGTTTGGCGCTGTGTGTCCAGTCTCAGTTCCATTTCCTGGAGGGTACGGCGGAGAAGGATGAGCTCACGAGCTTGTCTCTCCTGCTCTTCTCCTGGCTCGAGGCCCAACTGTTCCCCTGGCGGCTGCAGCAACTGGTTCAAGTCGCGCTGGATGCGCAACTCGGCCTGCAAAGCCTGCACTGTGGTCTGCAAGTGCTGAATTGGGTGAGACAGGAGGAGAAAATGATAAATAACAGGGATTAAGATTATGGTTGTGATACTCGATACTTTGTGTTCATAAATTTCATCAATAGCAATACTTTAGATATGGTAGCACTATCAGCGGTACAAGAAATGAAATACAGGTAGTCCTTGATTTACGATGGGCATACCTTCTAACAAATCCATCCAAGCTGAATTTATCAAGGAGTTATAATATCTACACTTCTATATACCTGATATGTATATATCAGAGCTCAGCTGACCTTAAACATGCTTAAAGCATTTACATTAAGCTAGTAGTGGCTAGTAGTTGGCAAAATTAGTTGGGCTTATTTCATAATAAAGTTTTGAAAAGTGTTAAAAAATAAAAACTATCCCAGCTTTTCCTCACTACATTCCTAAGTTAGCAAGTGCAAGAAAGCATCGCACTGCATATCACTTTGCTCTGGTCTCAAAAGTATTGTTTCTGAAAGTGTATTCATGTGTATTACTGTATCTTCATTATGAAGTCAAAATATCGTAAATCTAATATTCATAATATGGGTAGAAACTGTAAAAAAAAATATATTAAACCAGTAGTATGTGGTTTGGGATGCAGCCTCTATATTTGATGTTAATATGTTTTTTTATGGGCAGGATAAAGCAGGTTTTGTGTTGTGAGCATATGAATTTATAAAAATATATTTGGTTTGCTAAACAAAAGAAATTTGAACGTTCACTGGCCACACACCAAGAAATTGCTGTTTTTATGCATGCATTCCACATTGTTCACTAGAGCCTAAAAATGCCTTTTCTATGAATTACCAAGTCTTATTAAGCTTTATCAAGGCTTTTCAAAGTTTAATAAAATAAACGTATAATATAATAACATTTTGTGATAACATGGCTCCAAACTGTGTATTTTATAATGGTCATATGTGGCCGTAACTTCTCAATGCACTTTGCAGAAACACAGTAGCTTACTTAATGGATTTTAATTCTTATGGGAAAATTTAACAATGGTGTAAACAGTAATACTGTATTAATGCCATCTCATAATACATCCAATGTGTAGGGCCTGCAGTGGTAAGTTACCATATAACACTGCTCTGCCAGATATATAGTTATATAGATAGTTATATAGATATATAGTTATACAGATAGATATATAAGTTCAATTAGAGCTGATTATATTTGGTCTAGCTTAAAACATTTTTAAAAATGTAATTTTTTATCATTTTAAAAATGCCCTCATAGTCATTTAGCTCTGTATATTTTAGTTTCAGTTTACTTTCATTTACAATTTTCCCTTAAAGCCTTACTCCTTTTCTCAAACCTGGTTTCACACTCATTTGGCCTTCTTTTCTTTAGATTTCTTTACAACAATCCAGCAAGCATACAATCTGCTAACATGCCGTTCTCTCTACAAAGACACCGCAGTCTGTGCGAGCCAATACAGTGAGCGTGGCAGCTAATGATAAACAGCTCGAACTAATCCCAGATGAGGTGTGAAGCTGAGTTAACGCAGTCCCTCGAGGCCCCTTATTGTTTCTAGATGATGTCACAGCACTGCCCATTACAAAGAGGAGTTAAGCTAAAGAGGTAGCATGCTGATAATAGTGTTTCTTAAGTTTCATGAATTATTTCCAAGTAATGAATGCATGATGTTGGAGTTTTTATTTTCACCTGTACGTGGTTTTAAGGAAAACACAATTTTGTTTAGTGTAAAATGCATTTAAGTCTGTGTTTGTACGAAATTAATGTCTGCATATTTAAAGGCCGTGTCATTTTATCACAATATAGGTATAAGAATTCTGTTGCCACAGTAAATGAACGTCTTAATGAACATTATATCATCCTCCTGCAGGTGGTTAATGTTCAACAATCTGTGCAAACACACAGCTATATTGACAGACTGTCATAAATCATACCCACAAATCTTTTACTTTCCAAAAAGGTTGAATAAGCTTGAAACCAGTGGGATTCGTAGGCCTGAAAACAGAAGACATTTACTCTGCACATTCAGTCTCTTGAGATGTCCGCGCAGAAACTGAACAAAAGGTTTATCTGACATAGACTAAGTCCCCCACACAAAATACTAAGTGAGACGTTGTGTCTGTTTCTAAAGAATAAATAATAAATAAAGGCAAATGTATATGTCAGATGCAAGGTGTGTGAAAAGTAGTGAGGCGTAGAAGCAGGAGGACGTATCCCTCGTGGATGTAATCTAGAAACCTTGGTTAATCTACCACATAATAACCCAGACAAGGATACTGAGAACAAACAAACCTTTGCAGTTGTGATATAATATAAAGTTAAATTTTATCATAAAGTTATCAAGCAATTGCCAAGTTAATGCCCACGTTCTTAGTATTAGATTCCAGTATTAGATTATTGTATTATAAAGCTATTGTCTTGTGTGTCACTGGGGTTTGTTTATGTGACATAATTTGTAATGAGCAAAACACACACTGTATAGACAGTATAATGTGGACACCCATTCTACTTACTGTACTCTCCTGTTTCAGGAATGCTCACTTGTAATACATTCATAATATAAAACATACATTTCTGGACTCTCCATAGGTAAACAGTAGCAGTAGAATGGGTTGTACTGGATACCCCAATGACTCTCAATAGGACACATTTATGGGTTTCCACTTTTAAAAAGTCAGATCGTCAACATTCATAGAGAAGTCCATAGAGAAGCTTTGTCCATAGGTTTGCCATCTGTTATTGAAAACTTGGCTGGCCTACATAGAACCTTGACCTCAACTCCATCAGACGTGTTAAAAATGCACTGGAATGCAAAAAGTGACTCAGGGCTTCCTGTCTAACATCAGTCATGTTCCAAAATGTAGCGGCCCTTTTAGAAGAACGAAGGCTGTTACAGCAGCAAATGTACTAACACCCATGTTTTGAATGTCATTTTTGGGGTGTCCACAAAGTTTTGTCTATATAGTGTATAGGGAAGTGTCCAAAATTGTTTACCACCCTGACCAATTCTGTTCCCTACATGCTAATGATGCTCTATGTAGCTTGTGGAATGTATGGAATAGTGAATTGGGGACTGTTTAGTATATGGCCCATATCTATAGTCCCTTCATAGGGTCAAACAGCGAAAATGTGATTAACAAAGCATATGTGGCTATTTGTAATATTACACTTAGATTTCCAGGCTTATTAGCCTAATGTTACTCAGATCAGAGCATCCTTAAAAGCAGGGAAAGAAAAGCAGTTGTTGAGCAATTACTTAATCACATACACACTCAATTGTTGGATATTGGAAAGTCTAATTAGGCTTAAATAAGCATTCTGCCATTTGCCAGATACCACGTACTAATAATCAGCCTTGAGCGTATAATGTCTCTGCAAATTTCTGTGTAATTTTAACTACAACTAAACAGCATGAGCAGCATGATAATACCTCACACATGGAATTACACTGCCAACGTTTGCTTCCTGCACTACGCCCCTTTATCTGTGGATGTGACAAGACATCCATGTTGCTGTGACTCACAGTTTGAGACTAATCACTAAAATGAAAGGACTTTGCATAGACCAGCAGAGAAGAGAAGTTACCATACCCATCTTCCTGAGAATTGTAATGTGCTAAAAATCTGTAAACTCTCTACAATTAGCAGTTACAAGATACATGGCTCAGCAGGATATTAGGACTTTGTTGGAGCAGCAAATTAACATATTGTGGTGTGGGCAGCTCTTCAAGAGGAGCAGGAGCAAAATGGCCATACTTGGTCTGGGCTGATTCAATATGCTCATCACATTGTGGAGGGAAGGTTTTTAGAATCACATGAGATAGAGTCTGATGTTGAAGTTCTGTGGTTTCTTTAGCACGGCTGCATCAAACAATGGTCTGAGGTTTCAAAACAAACAAGACAGTCAACTAAATAGGTTGTCTGGGAACTGGTATTGAAATACTGCTTAACAATACAATTACTAAAGTATGTTTTAGCGTCAAAATTATAAACCGGTCACATGGAGATACAGAGACAGGTGTGAGGGTAAAAGTAAGTTCCTCAAAAGTTCATCTGAAACGATATAAATATGAAAATAATGATTATTCAGGGATATAATGTGCACCATGAAGCTGGTTATTTCTGCAGTCTTGTGCAAGTGCAGTGCCTTAAAAAATTAGGGGATCCCACAAGAACTGCTGGACAATCTAATCCTGTTCATGCCCCATGACTGTCTGTCTGTGTGTTTTGGCAGTCTTGGGTGACCATACACCCTACATAACAGTCAATGTGGGGGCACTCTCGTCCAGTTTAACATGCTTCTGTTCACCCCCATGAATATATCACTTTCCATCCAGCAATCACCATAATTGAGTTTGCATCTCATTATCTTATGCTTAATCGATGAACTTTCTTTGGCTTTTCATTTACCTATTTGGTGATTTTGTTTGATGAAATAAAATCGAATGCTTCTTTATTGAATTCCTTCATATTCATTTTGAAATGTCCCCTAATTTATATTAAACAAAGTTTCACACATTCTTAGGACATTTATTATGTTACATTAAAGTGTGTGCGTTCTATGATGGATTGGTGCCCTGTCTAGTTTTGTTCCTGCCTTGTGCCCTGTGTCACCATTTTCCCACAAACCTGATTACAGGATTAGGCAGATAAGAAAGTGAGTTTATGAATGATGAAACGGTCATGAGTTTTGGTTCTTTATTCAAGTACTTTTTCCCTTTCCACTGTTGCCCTAGATTTTTTCAATTTGGG
>JAUZSV010297830.1:0-11866 GCA_034780495.1 Parotocinclus cesarpintoi
GTTCTAGAACAACATCTGCTCCCATCTAGACGTTCCATCTCTTTCAGGGAAGATCCTGCATTTTTCAACAAGATAATACCAGAGCACATTCTGCAGCAATCACAACATCATGGCTACGTAGGAGAAGGAACCAGGTACTGAAATGGCCAGCCTGCAGTCCAGATCTTTCATCTATAGAGAACATTTGGTGCATCATAAAGAGGAAGGTGTGACAAAAAAGGCCCAAGACAATTGAACAGTTAGAGGCCTGTATTAGACATAAATGGGAGAGCATTCCTATTTCTAAATTTGTGAAACTGGTCTCCTCTGTCCACAGACGTCTGTTAAGTCTTGTAAAAAGAAGGGGGGATGCCACACAGTGGTAAAAATGACCTTGTCCCAACTTTTTTGGCATTTGTTGACGCCATGAAATTTGGAAACAACATATTTTTCCCTTAAAATGATACATTCTCTCAGTTTATACTTTTTATCTGTGATTTGTGTTCTATTCGGAATAAAATATTAGATGCTAGCACCCCCACATCATCGCATTCAGTTTTTATTCACAATTTATTTAGTGTCCCAACTTTTTGGAATCCAGTTTGTATTTAAATATAAAAGTAAGTTAAAGAAGTAATATTTCATATTGATGATATTAATATAAAAATATAATTTTAATGGCATTAATGCACTTGCCAAATTATTACAATTTTAACATTTAGCAGACACCCTTATCCAGAGTGACAATGATTCAGTCTTACAATCAAATCAATTATTGCTCAAGGTATAGCTCAAGGACACAACTTTGCTTGGCAGAGGTGGGTTTTGACCACCATTATACCCTGGACCAAACTAACAAGCTATCAAACTATCAGAAGTTTCAAATTATTATTAGTATTATTCTTGTTTAAAATGCAATCTCGAGCCACTTTGTCATGATTGGACTATGCCTTGTGGAATAGATTCAACAAGGTGCTAAAATGTATTCATTTTGGTCCATATTGACCAGATGTCATCACAAAATCACTGCCTATTTATCAGATGCACATCCATAATTCGAATCTCCCATTCCACCACATCCCAAAAGTGATCTACTGGATTAAGATCTGATGCCTGTGCAGGCCATTTGAGTACAGTGAGGTCACTATCATGTTCAAGAACCAGTTTGAGAAGATTTAAGCTTTGTGACATGGCATGATATCTATAAACCATTAGAAGATGGTACACTGTGGTCATAAAGGCCCAAATTCCCAAAACATTACACCACCAGCAGCCTGGACCATAAGACCCCGCAAGGCATGGAAGTTATTCTGACCCTACCACATGTATGTCAAAGTATAAATCAAGACATCAGACCAGGCAACGTTTTCCCAGTCTTTGTCGCCTCAGTAAATTGTAGCCCCAGTTGCCTGTTCTTAGCTGACAGGAGTGGAACCCAGTGTGGTCTTCTGCTGTTGTAGCCCAGCCATCCAAACATGCTCTTCTGCATACCTCATGTGTAACATGCGCTGTTTTAGTTACCCTACTATCAGCTTAAACCAATCTGACCATTCTCCTCTGACCTCTGACAAAAATGCATTTCCACATTCGGAACCGCTGCTCATGGGACATTGTCTTTTTCAGATCATTCTCTGTAAACCTTAGAGATTCCAGTAGATAAGCAGTTTAGGAAAAGAAACTCAGACCAGTCCAACTAGCACCAACAACAATGCCAGGTTCAAAATCACATAAATCACCTTTCTTTCCCATTCTGATGCTGGGTTTGAGCTTCAGCAGGTCATCTCGATCATTTCTACATGGCTAAATGAATTGACTTCCTGCCATGTGATTGGTTGATTTGATATCTGCGTTGACAAGCTGTGCCTATTAAAGTGGCCGGTGAGCGCATGTTAGGTAGTTTCAGTATTCTTCTGACATCCATATCAACCCAGAATTGTCAGTCACAGAAATTGAAGGAAATTTGCCTTTTGCAGAAGTTTAAAATATAAAACATGACATTTAGCCAGAGATATCTGTACTGAGTGCTGCCAATACTCAATAGTAACACGTTTCTCACGCCTTGTTCTTATGTCAATATCTGCACCATGGATATTACAAATAAGCTAAAATAAACAGAATGCAAAGTAAATACAGAAGAGTTCGAGGCAAAACACCAGAAACTATCCGTGATGAATAGCAGACGATACTATACTACTCCCAAAAATTATTCCAGACTTTTTCTATTGCTTGTTCCTCAGATGTCCCTACATAGGAATCTAACTGAGGAGGGAGGGGAAAAAATGTATCTTTATTTTTCAGCACTTTTCAATTTCTCAAGGACTATGTGGAATCAATACAAGGAAAGTGGAAGAAATAAAAATAAATTTGTATTTATAAATAAAAGGTATTTAACCTACAATTACATTAAAGTGACTCTGGAAAAAACGAAATAAACAGAAGAAAACCGTTGGCTCTCCACCGGAGGGCGGAAAAAGCTAAAAAATATTTTTGATTATTATTTTTTCGTTTTCTTTTAACCATTGTTGCTGCGGCGGATCCGCGAAATACCAAAAAATATATATTTTTTGTATTCTTCAAATATGATCGTCGGCGGATCCGAGAAACAAGCAATAAAAAAAGTGTGGCTTTAAGGTATGGTTCAAAATGAAATCTCCCATAATGAAATATAGCCTTATTTTGTGAGCACTGTAGTTAGTTTGGTTAGTACATCACCACACTGCTCTAAACACATAAACAGCACTTGGTTTAAAAGTAAAGCAAATTATCTGCAGATATAAACGTGACCAAGGACACAAATAGTTAACTACACAACTGTATACACTAAGCATTTCTAAAAAAGAAAGAAACGACAAATAAGTACGTTTCAAAGCTACTAAATCATTTTAACTTGTGTATCGTTACACATTAGAAGATATGAGTGATGCACTACTTTAGCAATTCGAGCATTTTTTGTCACTGCATGCTGTTGTGTATTTATATCAGTTTATGTAGAAGCATATATGTACACTGCTCACAAAATTTAGGGGATACATCTAAATGAAATCTCCCATCAATAAATCTCTCTCTTTTTGTGAGCAGTGTAGTATGAGTTTTGTGTAGTTACCTCGGCTTAGGCCGCGATTGGACAGATTAAGTTGGCCGCTCTTTCTGGCGCCCTTCAGCAGTCCTGCTGGTACCGCACCTTCCAGCTTATCCTGGTTGTCCTGTCTGAACCCAGCCCTGGAATCCACTGTTCCTCCTCTCTTAAACCGGGACATGGCAGAACCCCAATCCGATCTAACGTGCGAAACCGTGTACACCTGTACACCAACAGTTAACATGAAGTCAGGCCGAGGGAATCAGGCAACGAGTCGTGAGTTTTGTGTGTACACAATAAAAGTCCTGCCATTTCTAGGTTATCGAGTCTGGTAAATGCGTGTTTATTTGAAAACAAATATAAATGCGAACTATTTACGAAACTATTAACGAGTCTGTCATTTCTGCACGTGAAACGTCTGAGACTTTCACAAGGTAAACTGTTTGTCTTCTGTTGACACGTGGAGATGTTGTTTTAAAATTGTTTTTCTTCATTCATCTTCAGTACCATGCGTTACACACGCCACTTGTATAGACAGCCTAATTTGTGTGTTTCGGATGTGGAGGTAACCAGAGTAACCTGAGGAAATCCATGCAGACACGGGGAATCTATGAAAACTCCAAACAGGCCGAGGCTGGTTAGGACACACTAGATTCTCTGAAGCGGAGGTGCACTGTGCACTTGCCACTGCATCGCCATGCCAGGCTTTGTTGACTGGGGTGTCCAACAGTGCAAATATTTGCACTAAAAAACATAAAGACAATTTGTATAAATTCTATGGTTTCTATAATAGGGTGGCACGTTGGCAAGAAGGGGTTCGATCCCAGGAGGTCTTTCCTGTGTCCATGTGAGTTCTGTGTGTACTCTGAATTCCTACCACAGTCCAAAGACATGAATGCTAGATTAATCGATGTTTCTCAAATTTTTTTAGCATGTGAGTGTGTGTATGAACGTGCACTGTCTAGGGTTGCTCATGCTTTGCGCCAGGTCTCGCCTGGAATGCACCGGCTTTTCAGTGACCCTGACCAAGGATTAAATTGTAATTGATAAGAAAATAAATGGGGATTTATCATGTCACTGTATTCAATATATTTTTAAAATAAGTTAACACTTAAATGTTTTATTGTAACCTCACATGAATGTTGATTACAGATTGCCTGTCTGTGGAGATTGTGAAATGATTGTACAGCTGGTATTTTTGCAGTTGATGAAATCGAGGAAATACAACCTATGTAAATATAATTGTTTATTATTTACATTTTTATTACCATTGAAATTGGTTGTTTTAGTCTTAAGTCCATTTAACTGTTGCAGCTGCTACCAATATTTAAATGCTTTCTCATTCCAAAATCCAAGCAGACAAAGCCTCATTATGGATTGTTAATAGTGCAAATGAATTGACCTATGCTAAATAAAAGGTCCTAATATTACTTTTATAATCACATTTTAAAAATGTGATTTCTTACATTTTATTGTTCAGCGAGCATGATAATCAGTGGTACTGAGTTGTGATCTTCATTTTTAAGCAGAAAATAGGATGAAATGCCTGACCAATGTATAAACAGAGTCAAGCTTTTTACCTTATAGAAGGAGACTAGACCCTCTTCATAATCCATCAAACACCCATATCATTTTGGGAGTCTAGTTTAGTGATTATTTACTAGCATGATTAAAGCATGATTACCTTTGGAATTAACACATTTGTATCACTGTATTCAATATTTAAAAAAAAAAAGGTAACACTTCAATGTTTTATTGTAACCTTACATGAATGTTGATAACAGATTGCCTGTCTCTAGAGATAAAAATCATGTAAAATGATTGCACAGCTGGTATTTTTGTTAATTCAATCAAATAGTTAGTGGCGCTGATTTATTTAGCTGTTTTAAAAATGTATCTGCCCTGATTGCTGTGTTTGTATGCTGTTCTGAATTTAGTCAACACCTACAAAGTATTCGATCTTGACCTAAATGTTTCCAGATCAATTGGCACCTCAATGGTTGGTAGAAATGCCCAAATCTTTTTTTACACGCCGTACACCAGTGAGGACAAAAAGATATTATGCAAGTTTAATTGACAAAACAGTTAAAGAATGCTATCCAGACAGGTAATAAGACTTTAGCAGATTCTCTGGCCTGGCAACTAAACATTAGTCACATCTGAATCGTTTCATTTTAGCAATTGAAAACACAGGAATGCAATACATCAATGTGCTAGTACATATACACTGATATGGTACCTGAACAACATATACAAATATATCACTTTCATTGAAAATCAAGCAAATAACAACACCAAACAGAATATTGAGATCATATTATTATGAGGTAAATAGTCAGTGATACTAAACATTCAGTAGCCAGAATACCAGAATAGAAACTTGCAATTAAAAACCACTAGCAATTAAAAAAGTCGAAATGCCTCTAATTTCAGCAGTCATGCATTATATATGTGTGCACATGGTTTTCAGCTAGAATCTGATTGATTACAGTTATTTCAATTGTATCATTAAAACAGTGAATTATAAATAAATATGTAACAGGCATAGCATATGCACTATGGCTATTACCAACTTAACAAATGTGAGTACTGATAAAGACTACAACTAAAGCGAAAAATGAAATCATACAAATCCATTGCTCACTGCTGTCCGAGAAGATGCCTCATTCAAATATTCATAGACATCTTCGTAAACATAAGAGTCTCCCACCTTTGTTTGCAACACTAAAAATAGCCTCACCAAACAATCCTGAAATGTATGAGTTTTTTCTATGATTTCAGGATGACTCTCAGCTATAGTAAACATTTTTTTTCCCTCGGTATTTACTAAGACAAGCAGGCAGTGATATTTCGATAATGCAAGAATCTAAACCGATCAGCTATATGTCTTGATCAAGCTATTTTAAACAGACCTGTCTGCTAAATAAATAAATGCAATGGTAACGAAAGAACTAAGCTGATCGTATATGTTTGGAATGCATTCTTATGGGGCTTTTGTATAAATTTGACTTGCTGAATGAATAAATGCACAGGTCAGTAACTACACAGCTTTCACTGTGCGAAAGGTAATGAGATAAGTGCTAGACGAAAGAAGTGCTAGATGAAATAGTGTGCAATAAAACGAAAGACCACGTATTTCAGCTACGGTGGACTAACGTAACGCACTTCGCTTAGGTAATTCAGATATGTTCGTGGATCAAGGTTCATATATCTGCACAACCAAGTGAAGAGGAAGGGTTATTAAAAATAAACAATACAGCAGTTCTTAATTATTTGCTCCTTATATGTTTACACTAGTGGACATTACAGTACAGTAGCCTTCACTTTTGCAACTCCTGCATATATATATATATATATATGTATATGTATATATATATATATAGGATATGAAAGAGTTTGAGTAGAGTTGCAATTTCAGCAATCTAGTCTTGGGTAGCTTGGTGGTCGTTTACACTGCCACAAATAAGGAGAGCACCGCCAAGCTGATCAGCAGCAGTAGAGAGACAGAAGATAATGCTGTAAAAAGACCAACAAGTGTACACAGAAAAGAGAATGTGTTACTGCATTTGTCCACTAATACAGGACAATTATTTTTATTATGATTTAAATTAAATTAATTATTATTTAAAAAATCAGCTTGAAAAGAGTTCAGTAGGAGTAGTTTCCCCTCAGCATTTGGTCTCCATATGTTCATTCATTCCAGTGTTCCTTTATCCAGTCAATGTTCGTTTGGGGAGGCACACAACATTACTGAACAGTTTATTTTTTTTAAACTTATGAGTATGGTAATTGGTTCCTCCAACCAAGTAGTGTTTTAAATTAATAGCAAATCATGTTTGTGGTAAACTGGCTCAAATTATGTTCAATATTATTCATATTCATTATTTATATTTAATAAATTATGTTTATTACTCTAAGTATTAAAGCATGAATGAAACAATGAGGTCCGTTATGCTAAAGTTCCTTTGTACAGTACTTGCGGTTAAAAAAGAGCAAACCCTATTTTAATGAGTAGGGACTGCTGGAATGATACTCCTGTTGAAAATTTTGTTATACTAAAAACTATAAGTAAGCCCACCTGCTGAAGAATCTGGGCACTCCATGGTTAGAATAGCATCCATATAGGTCTTTCCCAGCCATTTATCATAGGTCTTCTTGTCCTTTACAGCAATCAGTTTAACAGTAGAGTCTTTGAAGATCAGATCAGCTCCCTCATAGGTGCTGGAGTCAAACATCTTAAAACTTGACTCTGTGTTTAACCCAAAGAATTGCTGGAAGGTAGGAAACCCAAAGTTTAGTTAATAAACTTTAATTAGTAATGTTTAATTTACTTGTACAAAATAAAATGGACTTATTTGCCACAGTATCACATTGATATTCACTTTAAGGGAAAATAATGCCTACCTGGGCTTTGTCCAAAAGGCCAAAAACCACATTGGGGTTGGTATCAGGCCGAACCATGACAGCATGGGAGGGGACACGGGCAAGGTTACATTGTCTGTACTGAGTAACTTCCCCCCGAGAATCCCTGGAGCAAAGCAGCTGGAAGTCCTCTGACTTCAAGTTAGTAGACCAAGGTTCATTACCATTGCCTAAAAGGAAAACAACTTTAATTAACTACTTTCATCCTTTAACAATCAATAATTTAAAACAAGTTATTAAAATAATGCTAAGTGCAAGTTACCATCAGTATTCTGGAAAACAGTGGAATGCTTCACAAAGGCGACCTCGCCTGCCCCTTCAGCCAGACATCTGGGACAGAAAAACATATTATTAAAACATCTACATATTTAAAAAGAAAATCTGCGAATATACAGGTCATCATCAGTTGTCTACAGTATTACCTGAAGGCTCCATTGTAGTTGTCAAACCTGTCCTTATCTTTGACACATTTATTATGGCCACTGGCATCTCCAATACAGGTTGAGCAAAGGTTACTGGGAAAACCAGGTAGATTGGCACCTGGTACACAACTGGCTCTGAAGAACTCTCCAGCAGCTAGTGGGAAAACATTTACACAATCATACATTTATAAAGCCCAGTTTCCCACTAGTTTTTCACATAAAAGTGAAACTGTCACTTAATCTACCAATCTTCAACCAATAAATTGTAAAATGCTATATAGAACTCAATTCAAATCATTCCAGTCATATTCAAAGGGCTCTCTTAACAGATGATTATTATGCCTTCTGGTCATGGCTTGTACTGGTCAACGTTCCTGGACCTCAGCCTCTTATTATGACCCTTTATACCACTACTTGACATCCATTTTATTTTACCATCTAGATTTTCATTGCATAACTGATGACTCTATTTAATACTTGGTTGTGATTGGCACTAAAAGGACCCAACCGTTCTTGGGGTTTAACACTTCAACACTGATTGATTATGCGTAATTTTGAAAAACCTCAATAAAACATTATAAGAGTATTACGGTCACTTCATTAGGTACACCTGTTCAACTGCCTGTTATCACACTATCTAATCAGTCAATCACATGCAGCAACTCAAACCATTTGGCCATGTAGACAAGGTCAGAATGACCTGCTGAAGTTTAAACTGAGCATGAGGGTGTGGTGAGTGACTTTAAAAATTGACTTTATATCTGACATGGTTATTGGTGCTAAATAACCTAATCTGAGTGTATTTTTAAATTTTTTTCCCCTAGTTTCACAAACACCACATTTCCACACTGAAATAGATATTATAAATCATATGTGATCTCACTGACGTTTTAAGCACACTGGTAATGCAATTAGTGTATTGTTTGTTTGTTTGTTTTTTATTTGAAGTAACAGCTATGGGGCCTTGGTGCTGACAGTCTCTGTCTGAAGGGCCTGGGCTAAAATCAACTTAAAGGTCAATTGTATTTACGCAACCCTGCAAACGACTGGCACGTTGTCCAGTCTGAATCTCTGCCAGCACCCAGTATACTCTGGGATATGCTGCAGAACCTCCCCTGTGACTCTGACTAGGGTAAGCTGAGGTAAAATGGGATGCTATTAGCTTTGCTTATATTTTTATTAACAGTGTGTACTAATGAGAACATGGTCATTTCTTCATAATACAGTTCTTGTTTGCATTGTATTCCATTTAGTAATCTATCAAGCTAATGATACATAAACTAAAACTCGATGCCCCTGTTGGCTCCTGTTTGGGTCAGTGTTTGTTATTATGTTTAGTGCCTATTGAAACTGCATGGCCAATAGCCGTTCATAACTGCTGTAAACTGAAACACACTGAAACAGAGAAACACTTACGCATTAGCTTTCACCACTGCCAATGATTTTTCCTAACCTTGGTAAATAACATGCTCTTTATAGCAAGGCATGACCAGTGAAAGCAAGTTAAACACAGCACGATTGTTTTTTAGAGGAACACTATTTACTAACCTTCAGCTATTTTACATTTTTCTGGTCTAATGATGCCTTTCTCAATGAGCAAGGCTATAGGAATGTTCCAACCACTGGTCCTGCCGTAGCCAGTATGACAAGATGTTTTGTCCCTTAGATCGCTAAATTTCTGTATGGCGTTGTTGCTTTTCTTCAGTACAGCCACAGCATAGTAGTTGCTGCCTTCGTCGTCATCATCTAAAATAGGGAACGACAGAAGGGGAAAGATTAACCATGCACTTAAATTAAAGTAAAATAATTCTAAACCGCATGGACAGCAGATTGTGATTTTTATATTTCTCAACACGTTACTATGTGTTCAGCAATTTTTATATGCACTTCATTAATCTGGCAGCAGCCAAAAACAAGTCTACATATGTAAAATAAAAATCATATACGTCTCATCATATTAAATGTTTTTCCAAAACATTATTTAGAAGCAGTAAAGGTCTGGTTAAAACACATTTTCCATTTTGCAGGGGGAAGAATAGACAGCTAATCTAGTTTTTTCTTGGTTTTGTTATATTTAACATTGCATTAGCAGATGCAAGGTTGCGTTTATGCTTGTCCAGACACATTAGTTCATTCGTTCATTTTCTTATTCACAATCAGGGTTGCAGGAATGCCAGTGCCTAGCTGGCAGCACAGGGCACAAGGCAAGAACAATCTAACAATAGAACAATGGCACTAATCAATAGTAAGGCACCTATGCTTACACATGCTCATACACCCATTCATACACTGAGGGCATTTGGAAACACCCATTAACTTATCATGCATGGCTTTGAATTGTGGGAAGAATCTGGAGTGCTGGAAGAAAACCTCCTCAGACATGGGGAGGACATGCACACATTACTCCGGCAGAGTCCAGGGTCAGGATCTTAAAGCTGTAAGGTTGCAGTGCTAACCACTGCATCACTGTGCCGTCCCAGACTGGGGCAATTTAGAGTAAGCAGTTAACTTAACACATGCTTCTGGAATGTGAGAGGAAATCTGAGAACCCAGAGCAAACCCACACATACAAGGAGAACATGCTAACTCCACACAGGTAGAGTCCATGGTTGGGATCGAAGTAGGGATCTTTGGACCTGTGAGACGGCAATCTCGGCACCTTTAGTCTTAGAGCCTTTAGGTAGATAAACATCTGTGACAAAGTCAATACGTAAAAAAAAATGAGAATCACTGTTATGTGTAATAATACTTTTGCAGGACTGTCATCCGTTTCTGTATTATTTCATTCACTGAGCTATGAAAGAACAACAATTAAGCACCAAAATATGTTGCTATGGGCCTTTCTACCTTGGTCTAACAAAAAAGGCATGATTAGATTAGGGTGGTATTTACCTGCGTAGCTCTCACCAGCAGCAGGCACCAAACCATGATTTTTTCCTGCAGTGTAAATATAACCTCCATCCAGATTGATGACATCTGCTTCTTTGTTCTGTGTTTATAAAAGAAATGCAGCAGTGACTTACAGACCTGCTCCGTCCACAGTGACACAAAATATAACATGTATTACAATACTGCACATTGGACTATATCTAAAAAAAATAGCAATTTATTGACATGCTAACTTTGATTTTCTTCATGCAGTCATCCACAGATAACCCATGTATGCACTGGATTTTGGGAGAGAGTTCTTTTTGTAAGAAGGCTGCTGCCATGTCTACACATTTCTGCTGCTCTCCCGAAGACAGCACACACCAGCGCAAGTTTTCAGGAACATCTACAAGCATACACAAATTAAAAAACACACATAAAAAAGCACATATGTGAGTCCAAATATCATTCCATTTAACACATTCACACCCGTACACAGAAGAAAAAGTAAAAAAAAAAAACCTAAAAGAAACTGTTATTAAACATCAAACATGATTGGATAAAGAACTATTTTTGAGACGGCAGGTCAAAAACCAATGTAAAAGGTAAATCTCAATTGCACCAATACAGATTAGTTTACTCCATGTACCCAGGAAAAGTAAAAATGTTCTAAGTCGGGTTACCAAAAGACCTGAGTAATTATTCATCAATTCATTTATTTAAATAACCAATTTATCCAATGTAGGTATATAGAGACCCGGACCTAACCCTCAGCACAGGGCAGAAGATGGATGCAAGCTTATACACTCACTCACTCACACTGGAACCATTTAAACAATTATACAGGTAAAAAAGGTGTGGGTCTAACCAGTGCTTTTGCAGTCCATAGCTTTCAAAATGTTATAGTATTGCAGACCCATCCATTGACTATGTTCCTCATGTCCTGCAGGGATAAATTTTGCAGAGTTGTCACTGAACAGCAGGTTTTGACCATGAAAGCTCTCCGAGGAGAAAATAGAGAAGTCAGTGTTTTCCTGTGGGGAAAAAAGATAAAATATTAATAATAGAATAGAATAGAATAGAATAAATTAGAATAATA
>JAUZSV010297929.1:0-11866 GCA_034780495.1 Parotocinclus cesarpintoi
TGTGTGTGTGTGTGTGTGTGTGTGTGTGTGTGTGTGTGTGTGTGTGTGTGTGTGTGTGTGTGTGTTTGTGTGTGTGTATATATATATATATATATATATATATATCACAAGTCTAGAGATGAACTTGTGTATGGATGTAACCTGTGTGCCACTGATGCCTATAACGATGTTAAAGAAGCCAAACAAACAAACAAAAGCTCAGTTGCAAACTGCCTCTGGATTTAATATTCCAGTAACATGTGTAAAATGCTATGTCTCAGATAAGTTAAACCACCACTGGAGCAGTCAAAATGTGTGGAGCTGCTGGATCACCTTTCACCATATGGTGCTGGACTAGAAAAAGTGGGTTTGGCAGTTGTCAGTGGATTGTAACCTTTCCATATGCAAAACAAAGTAACACAGCAATACACCCACACAGACAAAAGCTCCAGAACAAAAAAAAAACAACATGCAAAAAAGAGAATGTATAATGGCAAAGCTATGTCACGTACAAATTGCATGTTGCCCCTTAAACTGGATGTAGGTGAACAATAAAGTAGTTCTTTCCCCACACAGCCTTGGTCTCATCAGGATACTTCCCTAGAAAGCTGTCTTCTGGCCCTCGTATGTTTTTCAAAGTCCAAAAAATGGTAGGAAATGGACGTGGTTATAGTGTTGGTATGCAATTATGCAATAATCCCTGGTCCAGATTGCGCTTGATTTGACCTTCAAATGAGGATTTTTCTACATCTACAATGTACATTTTTCTCAGTTAATTCAGAAATGTTTGAATGTTGATTTCTTGTGATGATCATAAGAGTATACATCCTAAGGGTGTGCAATACTGAAAAAATAATATCTCTTTTTTTTTTCCCTGGAAATTGTTGCTAACGATATTTTGGCAGTGTATGTTTTAGATCTGAAGTATCATGTCGTTTGCGATGTAATTGGTGACGGCATTTGTTATGAATTACCATCTGTTGCCTTTCTCTGCATAAGGCTTTTTTTACTGAATTATTCCAGTGAACTTTGTTGAGTATGTTTTCATGGTGGTAACTTTCCTGGTTGAAGCCTGCCATGGACAGCTGACTGCCAACACGTCTCAATCTTCATATTCTTCATGGCGCTTAATTTGCAGATGGTGAAATTATTAAGTTATGAAGCTGTCTTGAACAGCAAGCAATTCACTACATAATTTGCCTATTGCTGTCTTTTGAGTAACCTCTGCTTTTCACAACCAAACCACCTTCATGGCTGAGAATGGGTATATGAAATTCTATGACGTAGTCTGTGACATAGACAAAACATATATCTCAGACCTCTAATGCATTATATTTTTAGCAAATAGACTGCGGTCCTATCAGAGGGCATGAGGCAGCGGCACAACACTGGCGATATGGACACACAAGAAACAGCACTGGGCATACCATAACGAGAATGATGTGGGATGGTTTTTAAAACCAGTGAAGGGAAATCTACTACATACAATCTATGCAAATTTGCTGACTGTGGTGGCGGAAAATTTGACAGGCATATACCCCATCCAACACCTTTAGGAAGGATCAGAACACTATCATAAGCATTCCTGTCAATGACTTCCCTCACCAGCATTTTATGGTTGATTGTATAATCTTAATACATGCATTCCAAATCTATGGAAAATCTTTCTAAAAGAATATTGTTATAGACAAATGGAAGTTGATTCTCACAGGAATGCCACACCTGAAGTGTGTTGGCTCAATAAAAAAAAAAAAAAAACCTCACAAATTAGGAACCATGAATAGAATTAGCCATGGATAAAACAAATGTATGCAAAGAATATCACATATCAGGTTTTTCTTAATATTACTTATTTTAAAAGCTCTTCCTGTTTGCCAACAGTTTGTGATTTTATCAGCATAATGTAGAACTTTATGGCATCTGCTGAACAGGCAGTATTTTAGAACACCAATAATACATGATACACTGCCCTGTTAGGTTGTAATGTGTCTTGCACCCATATTATAGTGTGTGGTTAAATGCAGCACTGTTTGAAGTAACTACTTCAGATTTGCTATCCACTATTAGTTACATCTGGCCATTAAGGCAGTCACTACAGTGTAATTCTAACCTCAGCTTTTACAAGCTATGAACCCTCAGTGAAACTTAAACTTGACTCTTATTTTGATCTTGATCTTGGCACCATTTACATAAAAATGCCAACACTGCTCTAACAAAACTTGGAAGTTGTTTGGGGGAGATGAAAGCTCCACTGCAAATGTTACGTCAATTATCAAGAGTGGTTTTTTTTGTTCATTGATATTTAAATACACTGCTCACAAAAATTAGGGGATATTTCGAAGAGGATCCCACAAGAACTGCTGGACAACCTGATCCTGTCCATGCCCCATCACTGTCAGTGTATTTTGGCAGTCTTGGATGACCATACACCCTACTGAACAGTTAATGTGCGGAACTCTCGTCCATTTTAACCTGCTTCTGTCCACCCCCATGAATATGCCACTTGCTACTCAATCATGATCATTTAGTTTGCATCACATTTGCATAATCAAACAACCCTGGCTCTGATAATCTTGTTTGATTAAATATAATGTGTGTAACGTGGCACCCATTTCATATCATTTACGTTCGACTGGAATGTTTAGTGTGGAAGTCTGGATCAGGGTTTAAAATTTGTACTACTTACACCGATGAGTCAAAAAATGATGACAGTTTGGTTAGTTAGATGCAATATATGAAACGTTTGTGCATCAAACTTCACATGAATGCACAAACCTAGGATTTCCCAGCAGAAAATTGCCCAGAGCATTATGCTCCCTCCAACAAGCCTGTCTTTCCATAGTGGCCATAATGATTTGACCTTGTCAGAGTCACTCAGATCTTTATAGCTGCCCAAGCATGCAACAGGTCAACTACAAGAACTGGATGTTTGTTTACCACCTGTGCTAGACATGAACGTCTCTCGGGAAGTCATTCATTCATTCATAATTGCACTGTAGATTTTACAAAATGTATATTGTATGTTGTCTGTTGTTGTGTGGGCTCTCAGATGTTCTATGTTTTTTATATATATATATATATATATATACACTGCTCATAAAAATGAGGGGATGTTTAAATAGGGGCTATTTAATTGTGAAATATTTCCTAATTTTTGTACAGTATGTATTCTGATATGTTTATGTTCTGTTAAGTATTCTTGTGTAATATAGTGAGTGTGTATCATTGTTGCTATATTAAACTGCTTACTAAAATTAGGGTATATTTCATTATGAGATATTTCATTTTGAAATATCCCCTACTTTTTGTTAGCAGTGTATTGTGTTACTGGGACCTTAATTTAATTGAGGGTCTTTCTATTGATCCACCCATCCATCCATCTATTTTCAATTTGTAATTTCATGATGATTTGGTTCATCTGTGTATTTATTAAACAAAGTTAATTTACGTCACTTAATATACAAAACCTGCACAAGAAAGCGATCCCAAGATAAGATTCCCTGATAAGCGTACATTCCTAGATTCTTACTCAGACGTGTCTTCTCTGTAGCCAGGCAACCAGGCATCTGAGGAGCTCTGTATTTTAAAAATGATCCCTGTTATATACAGGAAATAGGGTGTTGCTGCAGTTAGCACGGTGGCTTCACAGCTCCAGCGTCCCTGGTTCGATCCCAACCTTGATTTTCTTTCCTTGTCTGTGTGGATTTACTCTGAATACTCAGATCAAAGATGTGTATTAGGTTAACTGGTGTTTCTGTGTGAGATGGTGCGAGGACTCTAGAGCAATAATTGACCAGGAATTTTTATTCTTCTTATCAGATATCATGTCATGTTAGTACACAAGCAATAGCCTAAGAACACGATCCAACTAAAATCTTGTTAGGATTTTATGCTTTGTTTTGCTTGGGTTTAGCTTCAAATGGTGAGCTGAAATCCATGAAGATGTGATCTCCAGGCATACTGAGATATTATTTCTATTTATACCACATGACATATGGATGCAACATATTACAAGAGAAAAAAAATGGAGTTTGATTAAAATCAAACAAAAATGAATACACTATTTCTGTACATATCACTGAATAAACCTTAGAGCTGTCATTCTAAGACAACTATTAAATAAATAAATAAATATGAATAGTTTTTAGTGACATTTAAACATGCACAAAACTTTTACTATAAAGTAATGTTACATGACATGTTAAACTAGACACTTTGGCAAGTAATTCAAAATTGCAGTAATCAGAAACCATTATACACTAATGTAATGTAAACTAATTGTTTCTTCAATGCACATGCTTAAAAATGCAACATTTAACTTTCTGCAGCCAACAATGGCTATGTTGGTATTGCTCAGCAAATTTTTTTTATAAAAATTTAGCCTCAACACACAGTGCCGATATACTAACCAGGACCGTTGTACATGAACTACAGTTTAATATGTGTGTGACAGATTTAAGAGCTGCTCTATTTATTTTTGCTTTTTTAATTAAACACATTTTTTATTAGTTGTATTTAACGTCACATGAGCATAATCAATCAATCAATCAAAATTTATTTATACAGCGCGTTTTACAATGGAGCATCAGCAACAGTATATTATCTAAAAAAGGCCAATCCCAGTTTGAGCAAGCCTATGGCGACAGTGGCAAGAAAAAACTCCCTTATTTAGGAGGTAGAAACCTTGAGAGGACCAAGACTCAGAAAAGGGAGCCATCCTCCTTGGGCGGCACTATAATAATACAGGGATCACTCCAAGAGCAAAGCATATAATATCTGTATGTCGGGGTAATAATCTGAAAGTCAGAAAGGAACCCAGGGTAAGTTCGAAGCAACTAAAGGCTTACATAAATCTTACATTGGCTAGGGTAGCTGCTAAGTCCACCATCCAGTGTATAGATACTGAACACCAATTGTGTGCATGGCAGTGTTGTGAGCAGAAAGCTAGTACTCAAAGGAAGATTGCTTACCATCTGCAGTTTTATGAGTTTGTGAGCACATCGACAAATTAGAGGGCAACTGGAACATGTTTGTGGACAGATGAGACTAAAATTTTTATTTGAAACAAGACGCAGTCTGGAGAAAGGAAAATTCTACATTGTTGCTTGTACTACACTATTCACAAAATTAGGAAATTATGGGACATTTCATTTTAAAGCATCCCCTATTTTTTGTGAGCAGTATAAATGTAGTTTGCTGCATTTGTGTCAGGAAAGCTTGCACTGAATTAAATTGTAAGAGAATGGAGGTGATACAGCAAGACAATGATGTTTAGCTTCACAAGACGTTCGACCAAAGAAGTTTTGAAATATCCAAGTCAAAATCTTGTTGTGGATGCAGTTCATGTGAGAAAACCCATAAACATCCCAGAGTTGGAGCATTTCTGTATGGATGAAAGGGACTTTAGTTGCAGTTCTTGCTGCGCACTGCACAAATTGTAAATATTATTATACAATGTATTTTAGTTTTGCCATTCACATTATATAATACTGGATCACATTACGTTTTCCCTCTGTAAATAAATAACCATAAATAACATTAAATAACTAAATGCAGCTCATGTTTTTAGGTCATATTTCTGCATAAATATAAAACAATCATTAACGGGTTCACAAACTTTCAAGCACAACTGTATTTTGTGTGTTTGCTAAACCTTTGGAACAAGACCCAAACCTTGCTGATCATAGCAGCTTTACATGTGCATGTTGGTAGGATTAGGTTTCCATAGAAACCCAGGGTCTGCTGAGTAAAATAAATTGAGGTTTTCTTCATTCAACACCTTTTACTCACAGGCTGATTCTAAACACATTGATCAGTTGCAAAAGGGAAAATGAATAAGCAGTGAACAGAAATGAATTTGAGGGTGTGCATGATTAAATCATTATGATCTTTAAATGTTGGGAGGGAGGTGGGGGGGGGGGAGAATTTGTTTTGATTTCTTCTAATTTGTCGCCAGAAGGCTGGTTTACTCTTTGTCATGGTCACAATGCCACTGGAATAATAAATGTGATCCAGCTGATCTTGTACACTCAGATTATTAGTCTTGCTAATGCAATCAGTTAGAGATGCAGAGGGTGATAATGTAATACAGGAATGCTCTAAATTTGCTTTTTTATGTATCTTCCTCTTTTATTCTAGTTCATGGCCTTCGGAACTACTCTAGCTAAGTAGTACCTTTTTCCCCAGATCATAATTGTGTGCTTTTGGGGTTTGAGAAAGACAAATTGTCTCTGATGTGTCCCATGCTTGGGCACTGATGGGAAGTAATCCTTTATAATCCTTGCCTTTTCTTTGGCAGCTAACACTAGCCCTAATGGTCCTTTGCATCTTAGCACTTAGCCACTTTTAGCTTCCTAGCCTACAGCCCTTCAACACGCTATCTTAGTCTGCCCAGAATATTTCTGTGTTCCCTGAGCCTAGGAGAGAAATGAAGCAGGAAAAATGTGCCCTCCGTAACAGAACTATGTGATTGTGCTATAGTATATAAACCTCTGTCTGAACACTGTTGAACTCAGCTAGGGGGGTGTGATATTGACAAAAAATGATATCTCAATATTTTCTTAAAATCTGTTGATAATGATAATTCTGGGATTATTTGGCGATGCATATCCTGTGATTAAAGTATACAAAAGTTGCCTGAACCCATCGCTCTCAACTGCTTGAATTGTCACCATGTCTTTCCTTTTATTTGTGTCTTTATTTGTTTAAAGGCACTTTTTTTGTAGAATGATACAGTTGAGTGTGTTTTCATGCTTGTACCTTGGCTGGTTTAGTCAGTCTTGGATGATTTTGGTAGCTTTTAACATAATCAATATGCTTAGATATCATGTTAGGAAGGGATGCACCAAAATTACCGTTTTTGGGTGAAAATCAAGCAAAATGAAACCGTCAAATAAAGGCCGTATACTAATGTATAAAAAACATACCTATTTAACATTAAATATTGTATCCTCTTGACAATTCAGCAGAACAATGTTTGCAAACAGCCATTCTTGGGTCATTCTCTGACACATTAAAATGAAAAGTTTGCTGTGTTTACAAAGATTGCTTCACATCACGCTGGTTGCGATTTGTTCGTGTCATTACAAAAAGATATTGTTTGGTATAAATGATTTGGTCTTTTACTTACCAATCATTTTTTACATTTTTGGCAGAATCATTTTGGTTACTGCATATTGGGTGCATCCCTAATTTTAGACGATGTATATCGTACACCCCTATGTAAACCTTAAAAATATATCTATAAATGTATGGTGGCTTTGCATCATTGTTAACTTTACTGTGTAATTTTGTAAGCACAAAGTTTCTAAGCTACACTACAGCTAGAGGAGCCTTATGAAGAAAGCAATTAAGGCTTGAATGTGGTATTTGCATTTTGCTCTGCAATTACTTTAGATATTCGAATCCTGCAGCTATAAGAATGGCGTCAACTTGTGAGGGCTTTTCTGCTTAACAGAATGAATGGAATGAAGCCAATGGTCATGAGTAACCCTGTCATTTTGTAGCTCTGTGAAAAATTGCTTGTGTATTATGAGCAAAATATTTTTGCATCACATCATGGCTTTTTGACCAATTTGTCTAAATGATTAAGTGATGTTGTGTCTATAAGGCATCTTGTCTGCTCTCTCTCTGTGAAATATTGCATGGTGCATAGAGGGGAAGGAAGAACCATGATAGCAAAATGGATTTTTGATGAGTGTAGGTTTGCGCTCGCAGAAAGTAATTTTGTACTTTATAAAAGTGCCAGTGCTACACTTTACTCTTAAAACTAGGAAAAAAGAAGCCTGTGCAGTGCTGATAGCACATGGTCTTTTCTACCCTTCATGTAAAGAAATGATTTATGTGATCCCTTCTTATTACTTTCTCTATTCATAGCCTTTAACATTTTTGTAGCGTTTTGGCTTTTTGTGTTTGAGGTTGGATGAAGGTGAGATGTGTATGAGGTTTGGTTTGTTGAACCTTTAACCTTTGTTGTTTGCTTATTGTATTCTTTTAATTTGTCATAATGTTTTTTAGGAAGTTGGGTGGTAACTATCTAAAACGTTCACCAAAAACTTTTCATTAAATACATTTTGCGGGCACAGTGATTAACTTCATCATATTTTAATTGTACCAAGTCTAAAAAAAACTATGATCATATTTTAATTGTAATAAATATGAAAAAAGAGCATTTAGTTAATTAGTAAACCCCCTTATTCAAAATGACTTACAACTGAGCAAAAAGGATTTTAGCCCAGGATTTCTCAGCCCATATATACCTTCACTCTGATTTCAATCAGTTTTTTAATCAGTCAAAAATAACCGTATAGAGTGAAGATCTGTCCCGAATCAAACACGATTCATTTCCAGGTCCACTTATTGTAAGAGACTTAATAATGGTTGATTGCAAAATAGAAATCTGATTATCTGATTTACTCAAGCTTTATCTGATTGCCCAAGCAACTTATTAGATTACTAACAAATTCAGATAATTTGTAGTTGGGTTATTAAATGCAGGTAAACACAAAAGCTTAGCCTAGGTCAGACTTAAATCCTGAGCCTTCTGTTGTACCGTCCAGCACCTTAACCTCAAGGCCAACAATATTTGTATTACAAGATAGTTTACATACTAAGTTGACATACACTAAAGGCCAAAAGATTGAGACCACAAGTCTCAAAAAGTAATTGTATAGATCGTAGTGGGGAAGGGGACATACTGTGAGCTATAATAATCCTCTTTCATCTGCTCCCATTAGGGATCATCACAGTAGAACATGTCATATAAGATCTGGCACAGGTTTCATGCTGGGTTCCCTTCCTGACACAACCTTCCCTGTTTATTCAGGATTGGGACCAGCACAAAGAGTAGATCACCAGTAGCTGCACACAACATGCACACAACTGGCCTTCTTGTTGCAAACCCTAACCAGGTTTAAGCCTAGGCCATTTCCAGCAGCTGGCTGTATTGAGCCACAATCGAGTTACAATTGAATCACTATAACAAAACTCACCTGAAAACATCTGCTTGAAGTCTGAATAAGATCAAGGAGTGATGACTGTCATGAACTTTCCTCATTGCCATTTGAACTCAATCCCATTACACATTGTTATGTTTTCACAAGATTCTCATGGAAATATTTTAAATTAATACAGGATAGTATGGATCAACACAGTTTTCACAAACTAGCTCACTTAGCAAAATGAGAATCATACCAAATACTAATGCATTCCAAAGTAAAATAGTACTCTTCACTCAGATCGTTATTCTGATTATAGGATTTATAATGGAGAAACACTGTATTAAACTTAAGAAATGAAAAATAGAAGCATTTTCCCCAGTGATCTCTTACTTTTGTCACTCATTATGTAGTTAAGTGTGCCAGTGTATGGTTTAAAATCTAATTCTAGTGTCTCCTGAATAATACACAGCAAGAATGTAATGTGGGTGCACTGCTGGAGCATCACCTCATATACGGTCATGATCGTTGCTGATCATAGAGAACGCACATGATCAGTTTTAGCAACATGGACATAAAGTGGTTACTGGAAACCTCTGGGTATTGCACATGCTGCCTCTGGTGAGGTGAAGTTTGAGCAGTAGGCACAAGGTGTGGGAGGTTCTGTGTGAGTTTCCTGAGTCTCAGTGTTCCTTAAGGTGGAGTTTGGATTACATGCGATGCAGACCAGGGTTCTCCTATGTCACACAGGAGGTGTGATGCGTAATGTGCAAGCAATAAAAAAAACAGTTTCAGTCAGTAGGCTGTAGTGCATTGAATAAAATACATTACATTCCTGTTTATCAGATGCATGAAATTGTAAGTTGTTTTGACTGTATGTAACAGAGTGAGTGTGTTGTTTTTATTGACCCAATCACTTAAAGTTGTATTCCAAGCGCTCCCCTGTCACTGGGTCTGCCGAGGATTTCAAGTAAGTAATATGATTACCATAATCTCACGTGTTTTGTTCTTGCTTGTGTAGGTCAAGAAGGTGCCTGAATGTTGGCAAGAGGGAAAGATTAAGTGGGATATTTGATGATTTTACCAGGGCTGGCAGTAGCTGCATTTGCATTCACAGCCTGCTGTAACCTGAGCAATTATGAGTGAGTGGTTTGGTAATTGAATCAGTGAGAGGACGTTTGCAGTGATAGTGAGTGGGGACAGTCATGTTTTGTGACAATGGGGGGTCAGTAAGACTTGATCCGGACACTTTTTCATAAAGGCTCTGTGGAGTTGTGTTTTCACTGCCTATATGTAAGCATGGGTTTCTGTTTTATAAAATGTATACAGAATCACCGTAGCAAAAAAGACACAAGAATGTAAATTAATAAATTGTTGTTTGATTGGCAAAATAATCGGATCAATTTACAAATCTTATAGCTAGCTGTCTTACCCGCTCAGTGTTGGCTTCCCCATAACTCCACACAGTATGTGTCATGTATGAAACTATGAAAGAACAATACAACATATTAAATGACCTCTGATTCAAAATATATTTAGTGTTATGTAGCATTGCAATGGTTTTAGACACATTTTTGTTTTTACGCTATTCATGTTTTTTTTTTGTGTTCAATTATCTTGCCCAGAAATCTATTTTCATACCCTCATTCTATTATAACATTAGTGGTCATAATTTTAACTTGATTCTTAATTTGTTAATTACAAAATATTATTAACTGTTTAAATTAAAGAAATAATATGCTATCATGCGGTACTGTGCAAAAGCCTTTAGCCATCGTTAGATTAGACATATCATTGTTTTAGCAACGGCAAAATTACCATGTATAATTATTTCTTAGTCTCTGTATTCAAGTACAACCAAGAACATGTAATAAAATGCGCATGCAGTATTAACAAACTGAAAAAAATCAACAAAAAACAGCTGTAGTCTATTTAATGTCACATCCTCTTGCGCTTGTGCAATGGCTGCATTTACCACTTTTTGGAAGGGGAACAAGGCAAAAAGATATAGTAAAGCCCACAAAAATTAATATGAAGATCAGTGGAGAAGAGTAATATCGAGTAACATGGTCAAAGTTAGATGTTTTATTTACTAGTTATATGGTCATTATAGCATTGCTAAAACAACAAATCTAATGCTGGCCTCAGTGCTGTAGTGACCCAATTCCAATTTGTGTCCTCATGTGTGACCCAGATTGTTTTGGTAGTGGCAGTGTGAATGACAGAACACATTCAGTCTGACAATTCCAAGTTAGATCTGAGCCACTTTTCATATGTGGTTCTGAAATCCAATATGTATCTAATATGTGGCAAGTTAGATCAGATTGGAATTCATATGATTCAACAGCTTTAATGCACCACAGAAATTTCCACCTCTTAAAAAAACCTGGTATTACCAGAACTCATCTGCTTGTATTTGTTGATGTAGACGGGCATTGAGAACAACTTTGGATATCTCATGGACTTTATATCCATAAATTCATGTTGCAGACCTACCAATCACTGCAGCTTTTATTACAGAAATCCATCAAAATGTCCTTACTATGAGTCATATATCTGTTAACATTAATGTGACCAACGGCTCAAGTTTATCAGTCTCTTCCATATGCTTCATTTTGTTTATTTATTTCTGAGTGGGTGTGCAGGGTGGCTATATGTTCTTCTACACATTTAGGTTAGTTAAATAACATGACCTGTTCAGACTAGTGTTGGTACAGAACACCATGAAAATGTACATGGCCAGCAACAGCAAATCAGTTCCTGCTGTGTCCTATTAGGGGAATATTTTGCTTCAGTTACTCAATGTGTTTGTGTTAAAATGAACTTCATATGCGATAATTGCTTAAGAGTACAGTAGATGGGATGTCCCAGCTGTTCCATGTTTCTGGTCCCAGGCATAGAACGATTCAGTTGGAAAGGAAAACAATTCCATTGCACGTAATGAAGCAGCT
>JAUZSV010298031.1:0-11865 GCA_034780495.1 Parotocinclus cesarpintoi
CGCCACTCATCACAGCCACCTGAGGCTGATTAAACGGGGATTAAAGCGTCGCTTCGAGCGCCGTCCGGCGCGAAACTCTGGTTCTCTTTTGTGTTTGTTCATGTGTGTTTGGGACTGTTGCGTTCATGCCGCTGAGCGTGCTTTCTGTTTCTTCGTTTTATGTTTTGCGTTGGAATGGAGCCCCGCCTGCCTGCATTTCGCATTTGCCTCCGCTCGTCCTTCAGCCCGGCGTTACACTCTCTCTCTTTGTGTTTGGTGATACACACTCATCACTTCATTACCTGCATTAAACTAAATAAGATAAACCGTAAACAAATAAGCACCGGGTTTCAATTTCTGCCCCATTTCCTCAATAAAAGAAGTGAATTTCTTTCTTTCTGCAGGAGCATGGTGTGAAGCCTCCTAATTCATAGCCTGCCTTTTTACCGTTTCTGTATGCACATCCTAATATGGCTTATTTAATTAAGCAAACACCAGGCTGCTCATGTGAGGAGGCTGCTTAAACTGCACACCCTCACCCTCCCATGCATGCATTTGCATAAGGCAAAGACGAAACACCTTGACTAAATCTACCGAGCCTATGCTAGCGCACGCTTTAGCACGGGGACTTTCTGTCAGCCGGAAAGCATGAGGCTCTGCAGGTTTACCTGGCTGACTAACTCATCCGTCTTCGTTTTTTTTTTCCACCCCGTGCCCCCTTTCTGCTCAGAGTCAAGCAGAACCTGGCTAATTCACACGAACGATAAAACGGCGGGATTTTCTTGAAGGTTGATCCGTTCCTGTCGCCTGGGACGTCTCTGTCCCACTTTGCTTTCGACCGGGACTGACCGGAGCTGGACGTGAGCCAGGTCCTGATACTCTGCTTCACTTAAAGACAACGAAGCATGGTGGTTCATGGTTGGAGAGAATCTTATTGTCCTGATCTAGATGCTGAGGGAGGCTGGAGAGGCCTGGAGAAACGTATCGGTACTGTGCAAAAGTCTTAGGACACCATTATACGCCCATATAATTATTGATGCATCTCTTTTTATTCTGGAACTTGCAGCTTTCTGGGTGTAGCAGCAACTGGAACGTTTATCGATTCATGCCCAGTTGTCCCTCTTACAGTCCGTAGAATTTGATCAAGACTGGTATTTTTGGAAAGGTAGCAACCAAGAAGAAAGGTTAAAACTCACAAAGATCTTTGGATTATGGAGCGACCGGTTTGACATTTTTGGGTCCAGTCGTCGACAAAAACAAACAACAAATCGAATGGTGGTCTAAGACTTTTGCACAGTACTGTCCGATCGCTAAAAGGTTATTAGACATCTGTCTATTCATGTAGCGAGTAAAGCCTGTTCCGTTCAGGTAATGACCCGGATGTGATGCGACTTTTTAACGACCGTCCGATCGCCCCTTCCCTTCGCTTTAACGACCGAGGTCCTGACAATTACAATACGTTATAAAAGTGTCCTTAAACAGCCAATCAAAGCTGCAGATCCACGACCAGAGATGGGAGTTTAAAATCTGGTTGCCAGGTCCACTTTTCCTAATCATTTATTATTCTATGAAGTCACGTAGGAATATCGGTTGTTGCTTTTCGAACGACCTGCTCCCCAGAACGTAATGCAGCTACCCTGTGTTCCCTTCTCCCCCCGGCGGCCCTGCAGCGTTCCCGGCGTCTGGAATCAATCGTGCTCGGTCGGAGCGCTGACTAAAAGCCCTTTTCATGCTTCAACAGTATTACAGCTAACAGCCTCAATCCCTCAGAGCGAAAACGACGCGGATCCGGGGGACAGAAATCCGACGGGTGCGCCGAGTGAGATGTTATCCGCCTGGTCCCGCGAAAGCGCACAGACCCTGAATAAGATGGACTCTCAGCGCACCGCTTTGAGGCTTTCGCAAATCCATCACCTCCTTCCCGAGAGCTCGGCCTGGGGGAAGGTGATTTTGGACTGCCAGCTCTTGGTCAGGTGCGAGGGATGAAAAATGACAACTGCTCCACGTGGAGCGCTCGGAAAAGCCAAATTCTGGCTAATTCTCGCACGTTTTTTTTTTTTTTGAACGGATTCCTATCGATCGCGTTGTAATCAATATTAACAAGTATTTACGCATCCGATCGCTCGTTTCTTTACGTGCCCGTGTTTACGTTGAGAGTAGATGACAATGTTCTGGGGGTCTGAGAAAAGAAGTAGATGTAGTTTCCTCTTCAAACGCTGGGATTTTATGTCCAAGCGAATCAGCCGTATCGGTGTTTTTCTACAATCACCCAACCCTGACACCGCTCTGATTCTGTCAGTGCCTTAACTTTAATAATTCCAGATGCAAAATCCTGCCTTGCAGAAAACACAACACGCCCGAAACCCACCTGTCTTAAGCGTCGGGTTGCCAGAGTATCACCATGCGACCATTAAATGGCACCGATAATCCCCTGATAAACGAATAGGGTTTATTAAAAGTCCTACCTCACTCTTCAAGGCCAAGGCTGGGGGCAAAGGGATCCACGGTCACAGGTGAAGGAACTTTCTGGAAGACCTGTCACAGAGAGCAAGCAAAAAAAACCTTAGTGATAAAACCCGATGTCCTGTCTTTGGCTTTAGCGCATAATTCCCAAGCTCAAAACCGCCTCTAGAAACTTCACCAGCATAGAAACCCTTCGTCCGGAGCTTAATGGATTGGTTTGTCCGTGATTATAACCACCAGAGAGGTTCACAAGCTGCTTCAGAGTATCATCCAAGCTTACAAACCACATTTTCTTTTTAATTCATTATTTTAATGGCCTGCCCTGGTGAGAAGATTCAGATCAATTCCTCTTTAAGTTCTCTTTAAGTTAATCTTAAAGTCAGGAAAAGCTTTTTTGCCGAGCAGAGAGGTTGACAGTCGAGTCGCTATTTTGCAGATACCAGTTGGTCTAAAGCACACCCACGGTGAACTCAGGAGCACTCGAGAGGTGTACTAAATCAATAGGGTTGCAGGGGAATAACGATTTAAGTCTCAGTTCTAAAAATAATCTAATTTAAACGGTTATGAAAAGATATAGGAATGCAATGACTTGAAGTGTCCACATACTTTTGGTCATACCCTATACTGATAAAAACCAGACCTCAGATGAGACCTTTAACCAAAAATTTACCCTTGGCAGAAGAATTTTTTATGAGTTCAAGCCAAACATCCTCACAATGTCAATGTCAGGCGTTTTAGAAGATTATAGAAATTTGTAAAGCTGCTTTTCGGACGATGCTTCATTTAAAAGGCTGGACAGAAATAAATCTGACTTTGACTTCAGGTCCAGTAACGCCCCTGTACGGACACCCTTTAGAGCGTCGTCAGTTCCCTGTCTCATCGAAGACTTCAATAGAAAAACAATCCCTGTTTTTCAAAAACCTCACCAAGCCTGATAGGGATGTCATGAGCTGGTGTCCACATACTTTTTGTCCTACACTGCACTCATGCAAACCTAACCTCAAATGTGACCTGCAACCCGAAGGAAACGGTTAAATAAGCATATCTTAAAAGGAAACGTTCTGGGATGGAGCCAAACATCCCCACAATGTCAAGAATGTCATGTGTTCTTTAGGGACGTTCGGCCTGCACTAAAAGCTAAACACATTTACCACCGTCAGGAAATTGAGGTGGCCTTTATCTTCTCATATTGCCCTTAGATCTCAATTAGACACCTAATAGCTCTGCCTGGCGCGTAACGGAGCCTTTGTTTGTCAAGCTGCTTACACCGTGAACGCACTGACGCAGACGAGATGCAACGCAAACTTAAAAAAAATAATTAAACAGTCCAAACGCGATAAGGGTCGGTCCAGACAGCTCAGAAGGGCTCGGTGGAAAAGTGCAAGAACGGGGATGAGCTGTGGTTCTGGCAGATGTGGGCGAATGTGGGATTTTATATATTTGTATAAATAAAGTGCTTTAATGTAAAAAAATGCCAAACATCCAGTAGATGTGAAAGAGCAAGGGTCATGTGACCCATTTAATATTTAACTATAGTAATAACAATAATTATATAAAAACATTATACAGTATATTAGTATATAAATATTAGTGATGCACAGACAGAACAGCAGACTGGCATCTTGTATTGGGCACGTTTCAGCCTGTGCCCAGTGAATTACAGAACATATACACACTGTTATGCCAGTTAAACCCACCTGAACCTTGACTGTGTCTAAAAATAAATGCCCGGACCCAGGGTTTCCCTCAGAACATGACCCAGAGCATCCCAGTTCCTCCAGTGACCCATCTTCTTCCCACAGTGCATCCATGTGGCATCACTTCCACATTTAAGCGATGCCCATGAACCCGACCGACCATGTCATGGATAACCAGACGACCTTCTTCTTTTGCTCCAAGGTCCACACGGTCTTTTGACACCCACATGCTCAATGCAGGTGCTCTCGAGAACCCGATCTGCGATTAGGATTCAGCGGGGGGCGCTAGAACCGCCGAGAGAAAAAGTTGAGCCGATATAACCGCATGTTCTAGGAGTAAGCTTACGCCTGGACAGGGAGAACATGCAAACTCCACACAAGTGGAGTCCAAGGTCGGATCGAACACGGATCGAGGGACCGAAGCGGCACTACTTTGTTTCTATCTAAGTAAATGTTGTGCTGCGGTGCCAACGCCTGCCTTGTTATTCGGGGCCCTGTAGGGGGCGCCAGCTTCGTCTCCTGAGGTCAGATCGACCAGGTGAGATGCGTAAGATCCTCCCTCGCCCCCGGGTCATCTCAGAGACCCTGCTGTCTAGACTCCAAAATAACAAGCTGTTTAAAAAACTAAACCGAAAAACGAAAACTATAAAAAAAATTAAAAAAGTCCATGCATGCTGCGTATTATAAATGACTCAGACGAGGTAAGTCTATATGAGAAGAGTATTAAAAACTGGAAAAGAAATGAAAAACAGCTTCTCGGGGCGACCTCCCCTTACACTCGAGCAAGAGCAGCATCTGGATCCTTCTAAAGTCCAAAGAAATTTGATCAGGAATTCGGTTTTATAAACGACAGAAGCCAAGAAACCACTTTTTCAGAAGAGGAACAGGATAGTGGGAAAGAGAACGACAAGGTTCTCAATTTTTGGGTTCAATATCTAATATACAGTTATTTAAAGGTGGCCTAAAACTTTTGCACAGTATTGCACCCCTACAGCAGGGGTGTAAAAAATAATAATAGTAATTTTAAAAAATAAAAAAAAATAAATAAAAAAAATATATATATATATATATATATATATCAGTCAGACTAAATTCTAATTATATTTTAATAAAATAAATATAGAAATAAATAAAGCCATAAATAAAGCAATAAATACCATTTTGTTGAAATGATTTGTTAAAATTATAGAAATTCGATTGCATTATTTTAAAACCTAAATAAACTACATAAATAAAATAAACAACTGTAAACAAATAAAAAAGCGCAATAAAAAAAAAAAAATGCATATAAAATTCAATGTAAAAAAATCTGAATGAAATCAAAGACTGAATTAGAAAAAATACAACAAAAAAAAAAAAGAAAGAAAGAAACAAGAAGCGAGAACAAACTGGAAATAATTTGTTTAAAAACAAAAATGTCATTCAGTGTAGGGAAACACAAACCAACGTTCAGTCAAATAAAACTAAATTTAAATGAAATCATAAAAAAAATAGTTATCATTAAATAGACAAAAGAAACATAAATGAGAATTAATATTTGATGGAAAAAAAAATTGTTTAAGGTCAAATCAAAAGAAATATCTTTATATATTTATATAAGTATATTTAAAGCCTTGCAATTCATGTCTTGGAAATCTTTGAGGTCCTAAAGTCCTGGGTCCGGTCACATGGACTTTCCCCACACCTTACCCCCCAGGTCATGACTGTTTTTTGTTTTTTTTTACGCCAGTGATATGAATAAAACGTGACCTATTTTAATATTCGTTCTCGTCTGGAGTAAAGTTCATTCCATTTACATAAATGATTTGTGTAATATAAATAATGAGATAAAATAAACATAGGTGTATAATCCATGCCTCTGTGAACGTTACACCGGTTCGTTGTCCGTCTGGCCCCGCCGGAGCGAGTTCAAACTGCTTCCGAAAGTAGGAGCCGAAACAGAAATGCCCACTCTTTCGCATAAGCCGAGCGTAGGGACTGCTCTCGAGTCGTCTTTTCTCATTCACATGCTCTCACATGTACATACACACCCACTCACTACTCATCTTTAATATGTCCAGGCTTCTTGGAAAAACCCTAGCGTAGTATGACACATGCAGTTTCGGTGTTTCTACGTCTTTTTCCAGACCTTCTCTTTTGCTCCTTTGAGTTTGTACGTGTAGCGTTTGTACGACCGACCCTGGTTTACTCCCTGTTCTGACTTTGCTTTCCTGTTTTCGAGCCGCCTCTCTCGGTGTTTGCGCTCTGAAAGGCTGGCGTGTGTTTGCGCAAGGTTATAAATGTCACTACGGCCCTTGTGCAAACACTGGCTCTTTGGGCAGAGGGCAGATTAGGGACGCAAAGTTAGCACCTCGCTGCAACGCTGCTCAGCAAACAAGCAGCATAAGGCCATTAACGACACGTCTGTGTGTGTGTGTGTGTGTGTGTGTGTGTGTGTGTGTGTGTGTGTGTGTGTGTGTGTGTGTGTGTGTGTGTGTGTGTAGGAGTGCTTCTTTCTGGCCAGATCAGGCTTTACACAGGCACAATTGGATATGTTTGAGGGAGGAATCTCCTCAGCCAAAACATTAAAACCCCAGAGTTTAGGTGCCCACGAACGCCCTCGGAATTACCCAGAGCGCCCCACTTCTGCCACGGTTCGTCTTCTTGCCATGGTGCCACTTCCTCCGTGCCCACGTACCCACTCGTCCACATCGTGGAATCTGGACTTCCATCCATCCATCCATCCAAGGTCCAGTTCTGACCCCTGGTGCGGGCCCTTTTGACTCACTTTGGACAGGAGCCCATGCCCAGCAGGGGGCACCACACTGTGCGTCATGACTCCTTACCATCATGACCAGCATTAATCGTTTGTGAAATTTAACACGGTAGCTCTCCTTGTCCTTTTTTACAGGTTGCCAGTTAATGGTTTGTCCCTCCTGGGACGTCTACAATTCTTCCCCTGTTGAAGTGATTTAGGAGCCTGATTCACGAGAGACAAATCTGGATGTGAAGGCAAACACTAAACTGCTTCAAGTTTTACATTTCGAGGCAAGAGAACATTTTAAACAAAAACGTTTCAAGAACAGCACTTGGTCTTAAAAAAAAAAAAAAAAAGTTTAAAAGAAAGATCGTTCTTTCTTGCATCCGACACATCCCCTACGAGAACAGACTGTTCACTTACCGTCCGATATAGCCCAACGTTTTTTGTTTTTCGGTCTGTGCCCGGTGTGAATGTCCTGGCCGACTCCAGGACTGATAAAACATCCTCGTGTGTCCGTCAGGAAGAAGGAAAGAAAGCGATGGAAAAACTGGCTGTCCTGATTTTTGTGTGCTAAGTTTACATATCATTGCGGGGACCAAAACGTCCCCGTGAGGACAGGACGTTCTGATGTTTTCTACCTTCTAAATCTAAACGTAACCCAGATTTCGACAAAAAAGCCGAGGGAGTCAAAACGTTTGGCTTTTGGTTAATGAGGTTAAGGTCAGGATTAGGTTTGGATGTCCAAATAATTAGCAGCAGTAACATTAGTTCAGCGGAAAGCCCCTAAAATGATAGGAAGGCAAACTGAAAAGCTACAGTGTGTGCCTGAGTGTGTGTGTGTGTGTGTGTTCAGGATTGGTGCAGGAAATGAATGTGGCCTCCCTGGAGGGAACGGATCAGTGTAATGACTCTGAGAGCGCTTGTCCTGCTCCTGCACTGACCTCCGCGCATCCTCTGCACATCTCACACACACACTGCACAGACCACAAGTATACCTTCTTGAGATGGATCTCAACGCGCATATCCGTCCATACCTATGCATTGTGCAGATGTTTAATGGGTTAATATTTCCCTGTAAAATAACTTGACATGACATGTAATAGATCACAACACAATAACACAACATGTTATGGGATATAACACAATAGCATGGCGTGCAAATCATAACACAAAAGCTCCAAAGCATAAAATACGGCGAAAATTACCCGATATTTAATATTCTGACCTAACTGCGTGTGAAAAACCTTTAAATCGTGACTCGTTTTGAAACAGATCAGAGCGGTAGCACTTAACCTCACATCTCACGCTGCAGGAGTGACGATAAAAGGCTGTTTTATTAGCTTTAAAGAGTTTTAAATGAAAGATACGCAATACCGTCTGACCTTAGAACCTAAAGGGCCTTCTACGTCTACAGAAAGCAAACAGGAAGGAGCACTTTGGGCTGGTCTTATAGAAAAGTGACGTGTTTCTATTGGTTATTGGCGCTAAGGTACAGGCGCAAAACCCTAAAAAAAACAAAGAACCTATTCAAATAGTCATGCGATGTGTTTAAGTTTGTCACAAGAACGGATCAGAAACTTTTGTCCAAACATGCATTTTTGCACTTTTGATTCAACTGAGCTGATGAGGACGTAAGACGATAACGATTTACTGTATTCGGTGTAAGAAACTGTGAAAGAAATCTAAACTCTGAGCGCCGTGGTCCAGCGTAACTAACAGCAGAACATTTCCTATTTCTGAACGCTAGAGCTTTTTCTTGCCCTGCATTAAATAAGGTATAAAATGCTGTTCTGACGCTTAAAGCACCGTTTTTGGAGACGTGCACATTAGTCTTGTAGGTCTCGACCTCATTTGGACCTCATCTTGTCTCGGTCTTGGGGTGAGGCGGACTCGGAAAACGTTGTCGAGACCTGCTGAGTCTGAGGTGACGTTAATTATAGACCGAAGTTTTATTTCTCGTTTTTACATTCAAACAATCGATTCAAACGATAAATAATAAATCAGCGCAAATAAAATCTCCACTAAACCTGATTTATTCTTATTGTAAGTCAGTTAGTTAGTTAGTTAGTTAATATTAGTTAGTTTACTTGGTAAGTACAGTTCAGGTTTGTGATGTTCATATTTAAGTGACTTTATGTGAGTCTGATTCCTTTTGAGAGAAGAAGGGAAACTGAATCAGCACCTTTAATTGCTTCAATATCAAGCCTTAGATATATTAATAATAATTCATACTAATAATCATTTGAGGCTATATATAAGTCTTGGTATATTTTACAAAAGCCATTGATAAATCTAAAATTTTTAATTTCAAAATATTATTTCTATAACAAATGCAGAGTTATTTGTATGTTTAGTAGGTATTCTTGTGCGATGAAAAAATCTCTCGTCTCAGTCTCTGTCTCTCGGTCTCGACCTGGACTCGGCTTGACTGGACCCGACTACAACGGTAGTGTGAATCCTGAGACGTATCGTTATACAAACTGTACGTATCGTTTGTACAAACTATGATAGATTCGTTGTACATTGCAAGCACGGGTAATAGCAAAAAACGCAAGATGTACGAAGGTTGCCAGATCACGACCGTACATCAGGGTTAATGAGGACGCAAAGAGCGATCGGCATGACAGACGTGAAAGACCAAACACAGACCTTCAATCAGGCTGGGTTGGTTTGAACTCCAAACCAAACAAACCTCGACCAGCGTGGGATTTGACCAAACCGATCACGTGCACCAAAACCGCCGGATTCGACGTTTTCTGATCATATTTTTTGCAGCTTTCTTCTTCACATGTGAACTCAAAACAGTTCAGGATGACTCATGCGATCTGAGATCATTATAGTAACGATCTAATACGTAGGACCTGATAAACCACAATGCACATATCAGTGAGTTATATTACATCAAGGTTCTTATCAAACAGTCGTCGCTTATTCCCCATATCTCGAACGTAACCAAAACATTGCCAGATTATCCTGAAGCGTGGGATAAATGAGTGTCTGATGCGAGTCATTTATAATAATAACCTTCACGTTTTCATGGCATAAAGCACAGCTTTGTATTAATCGCGAGCAAAATCACTGCGAACCCGTAAAGCTGCTGGTTAGTTTTGGTTGCCAGAGACAGGAATAAGTGTTTAAGGGATTAGAAGAGACTAATCTGATGATGAACCAGTTAGAATTGTTGGGTTTAGGTATTATGGTAATACTGTAATGAGGTGTAATTGAGTTTGAAATCACTGCCATATAAACGTACACACACACACACACACACACACACACACGGACCAGTACTGATCCTGATATAATGTAGCTCAGATTTGAATTGAATTCCTGTTTAATTAGAGCCACTACCTGCACTAATGTGGTTCATTTAAATAAATTACACTTTAATATTAATAAGTTATTTATAAGGTGTTTATTTATTCCACACATATCCCAGGTATGTAAGTCTATCCCGGAATTCCAAGGGCGCAGGCGAGAGTGTACGCTGGACCAGGCGGCATGAAAGTCAAGTTTATGGTTAAGAGGAAAAAAAGTTGTATTGTAAATATCTGTAATGAACGCTTTAAAACGAGCAACGTTTAGTCTTTCAAAACGATCCTGAAACTTTGCTTCTGAAACGTGAGATGGGTCTAAATGAAGCAGCAGTGACAAATCAAAGCGACTTTTCACGTCAAACCGTAAAAAAAAAACAACAAAGCTCGAGGACGTATCTGTTTAAACGATTTACTGATCTGGTTGCTCTAATCTGCCTCTGTGTGCTCGGGTGAATAAGGATGACCAAAAATGTTCCCTTTTTTTTCCCACTTTCTCTGTGAGCAGCTCCTCACCAAAGCGAGCTTTTAAATTAAAATCCAGGGGACACAAACTTTAGGAAGCTTCAAATGCATTTTTTTTTATTATTGCATATCATATAATTGTATGAAATGAAAAATAAGCACATACGAACATCATTTATGGTTAGTGAGTGAAATAATTTTGCACAGCAAAATATATTTATATATATGAGAGAATTTTAATTAACGTACTTTAAAAAAATTGACTCCATGAACGGTATATTCCCATTTTTTACACAAGCAGGGTGTCAATCCCTGACTATAAAACAATGTCCAGACATTATTGATTATTATATTATTGCCTCGTAAATAATGAATTCGTTTACAACATCGACAACGACAACCAAAAAAAAAGGGGGGGAAAACTAAAACAAAAACAAAGGAGCTGGTCCTTTTTACGACAACGTAACTAACACAAGATTGTTTCCATGAAACCACTCCAGCAATGCCACTTGGGGTTTTTTTTTGTTTGTTTTGTTGAAATTTCTTCTCCTTAAATTAGCGTTCTGTGTGATATGCTGCGTGATTAGCTACAGGCTACATTTTTAGTGCAACTTTTAGTCCGAACGGTTCTGCCGTCTCTCTGAAGGAGTCGCGTTCCTAAAATTTTCTTTTCCCGCACTGCCTTTTAATACTTTGGTTTGAGAATGCAGTCAGTGCTGGGCTTTCGAGACAGAGTGAGAGTGTGAGAGAGAGAGAGAGAGAGAGAGATAGAGAGAGAGAGAGAGAGAAGGGCTACATCTGTCAAACGGCTGTTTTCATGGCAAGCACATGCTGAACGTAATAAAATAGAAGTGAAAGAAAAATAAGGAAAGTTTGATTTCTGCATCACAACAATCCAGCTGTATAATACACTTCATGTGAGTCCTTCCAGTACCACCTTCACACTACGGTCCGTACACAAATGGGGGCGCAGGGCATGACCCTTGAGCCTAACATTTAGAAAAGTCTCCTTTTTATAAACTTTTAGCCCATGCATGCAGCTCCCAAACTCGCACACGCACACACACACACACGTTAAACTCTACGCTCCTATCCTGCACCCTGCACCCTTTTTTTACCGAGCTATCTCAGTGCAACTCTGCATAAACAATCCTAGGTTTTTTTCGTTTTGTTTAAACACAGGCGCCAGTTTTTGTCCCCGACTCCT
>JAUZSV010298122.1:0-11865 GCA_034780495.1 Parotocinclus cesarpintoi
CACACACACACACAAACACACACACACAGACACTTACTCTCATACACACACATATACACACACACACACACACACACACACACACACACACACAGACATGTACACTCATACACACAGACACACACATTCAAACACCCACACACAGACACAGACACACACACACAGACACACAGACAGACACATATATACACACAGACAGGTACACTCATATACACACAAACACACACACACACACACACACACACACACACACGTACACTAATACACACACAGACACAGACACACACACACACACAAAGACACACACACACACACACACACACACATTTATACAGACAGACATGTACACTCATACACACAGACACATACACACACACAAACACATGCACGCACAACCACACACACACACGCACACACAGACACACACACGTACTGTACAGTCGTTGATTTGAGCAGCTGGTTGGATCATTTTCTTCATCTGTGCTGTGCAGATCGAGGAATTAAAATCAATCGCATGAATTAATGTGAATTGCTTGGCACCACACAGACAAAGCTAATATTCTGAGAGCACATTAATGCCACATGAACACAGAAGCCTCTCTTATACAGCGGCTAAAGTACCAGTCAAAACAGAATGAAGGGTTTGTTCTGGATGTGTGTTCTACCAAAGCTCTAAACTGTCACAGAGGCACTCATTTCAGATCCGTTTCTTGTCAAGATGAAAAAAATAGTGTTATTTTATCCATTATCCTGAAGTTATTTGATTTTTTAGGCTGTTTTCTTAAGATGGACTATTTTATCCAAATATTGAGACCTCTTACACTTTTTCATGTGCAGACACAGATAAACAGAGGATCTTCGCACTTGATTGAAATCAGAAATACTGTAGGTACCACTTGTGCAAACCTGTGCAAAGTGATGCACCAATCCACTCTAGCCGTTTCACTGTGCTTTGCCTCGTTCTAGATACAGCAAGGTACGAACAATTTCAGTAAATGTTGTCGTAATAAAAACGCTGATAATAGACGATACCCAGATTTTAGGTACAAGTATTCATAGAGAAAAACTAGGAACAGTACATTCATATTTAACCATAAATACCTCCACAGATACATAGCCATGACCTGTAAAAAATAACAAAACCTAAATACCTCCAAAGTCTAATGCCCCTAAGCCTTGAATACACTGCAGAGCCAAGTGCTTACATTTGACTTTGCAAACTTTCACTTCATATCTGCAGCCTTGCGGCATGAAATTACAAAAACAAAAACTAAAATTACATCAAGTAGGATCATGGGAACGCAACTCATCTATGAGCTGTTGTATTGTTTTTCTCCAGATATGTGAAGCGCGCCCTCTGCACAAATGGCTTCTCTCTCAGTCTGAATCGTCTCACTGAGCTCAGCAGATTATGACACGAAGCAGACGCTGTAATTACTTGATCTGATCAGTGCCAAAAATTGATGTAATCATATAAAATGTCATACGCAGGGCTGGAAAACAGTGCGCTCACACAAAGGAGTTAATTAACTTAGTAATGTCTGCTACTGAATGTAGTACTGTGTGTATATGTGCTTATATGTGTGTACTGATGTATAATCACTTATTCACTCAGGTGCCAATAATTTAGTTAAACACTATGTTAATGTTACCAATGAACCTGTGATCCTCAACAGTATGAAACGTGCATGCAATAAAAGGATACGATTTTGCAACCAAACTACTAACCACCTGGTTTCTACACATCAAATAAATACAGTGTCTCAATAATTATTTTCCCTACTTCAATAAGAAAATCTTTAAACACCTTCTCTTTTGCATCATGATGCTATTAGGATGTGGAGCAACTCATTTTAGAGATGCTGATGTCAATAATAATAATAATAATTTCGCCAAATTTCTGCATTACAGTGACTACACACTGAATATCATATTCAAAATATTAATTTCCACCAGAGTTACTAAGGTGTTGCATCCCAACTTTGCCAATTTAAATAATATGTTATGTGTATTAGCGCAAGCTTCATTTTAGTACAAAATTCCGCCATAATTAGAAACACTGAAAACTGGTCTTATAAAAGAAATCTTATTGTGTTCAGATGAATCAATATTCCAGAAACCTCTTACTCTAAAACAAATACAAAAAGGACAATTCAGTCTGTTATTAGTTACAAGTCCAAAATCCAGGCTCTGTCACAGAATGGGGCTGTGTTAGTGTACTTGGTAAAAGTCTTTTACACTTCTGCAATGGCAGCTTTCATGCAGAAAAGTACATTAAGATGTCAGAGGAACATATGCTGCCCTCAAGGCACTGTCTTTTCCATGCATTTTTGACAAGACAATGTAAAACCACATGCAGCACACATTACAAAGGGATAAAGTTGGTACCGGTACTTGATTGGCCTGCAGCAGACCTGACTTATACTCAGTAGAAAATGTTTGGAGACCTTTCAAACTAAAATGAACTAAATGGAAACACCTGAAACACTGAATCGCTTGATATTCTGAGTGAGAAAATGTCTTGTGAGAAGGAATGCAGCATTAGGAAGTGCTCTGTGCTTTACTGTCCCAACCTACATACAATATCATACAGTTACTCCCCACCATTTCCACCTCACATACGTGGTTGCTTTTTAAAAAATAAATACATCATTAGAAATTAACTGACTGCTATCTGATTGACTGGTCATCAATATGTTTTAACATATTATATATTCACCTTTTTTTTAATGGAAACTTTTAATGGAAATTCTAGCTTAAGCATTAACCTCTTTTCCCCATTTTCAGCAGATTGATGCTTTTTTATAAATATCATATTCAATTGGTTGTTCTGAAAATTTTGAAGTTGTTCCTCTACGGCTTAATTTCTCTATGCATGTATTGCGAATAGCCCGCCCTGAAGAGCTTCCATATTGAGTCCATAGCTTTGTCCAAAATAAAAACCACTAAGCTAACTAAGTAGCATTCAAATCACACCTGAAATATAACACTTCCTCACCACGCAGTGTTTACAGTAGTCTTTTATATAAACCCGAGAGCAGCCGAGCCTTTATTCTGAATTAAAGTTTTAAAAAATGCTTTGTTTGTTATATAAGACTGATCAGGCAATCACTAATCATGTGATACAATAATGTCTCTGTTCCAACTTTTTGGAAGTTGGATTTTTAGCTATCAAAGAGGTTCAGGGGAAAAAGAAAATAAAAATGAAATACCAGAGCCATAATGTGATTATAACAGACATTTTTGCAATGATCTTTACTATATTATCCTTTACTCATCATTATTGCTGAACAACTGCTCAGTGTAATGCACAGATTCTCTGAGGCTAAAAAATGTGTCCATTCCTTAGGTCATCTTCAATTCTCTGAACAGAGAAATATAAAGGCTTTTGTTTATGGGTGAGCAGCAGAGCAATTATACCATAACTCAATATGCTGCGGGTAAGAATTCCCATCAAATCGTGCCGTTATACTTTAAATCAAGTGATTTTCATTACGATGCACCAGCCAGTAGAGTTTGAGGTTAAGCAGAGGTGGGCAGAGTATTAAAAAAGGTCATTCAAGTAAAAGTACCATTACTAAAAAATATGATTTAAGTACTTGACAGAAGTAAAAGAAGTAGGCTTGTGCAACTTTTTCTAAAGAATTGCCTTAGTCATTGCATGGAATAAATTAGAATAATAAAAAAAAACTGCTATTCACCCACATCTTAAACCTGCTTTTTCGGTCAGGGTTGGAGGGACCACGCCACAGGGAATGGGTGTTAGCATGCTCTCGAAAGTATGCCAATCAATCACATAACTGAGGATTAATTTCTTAATTTAAAAAGTGCAGACGTTGATCACCTTCGTACTATACATTTTTTTTATGTTTAGGATATTTCCCACTGTGATCGGTGATCTTTCACATACCTGCAAACATATCCCTGATCCTGCACACTGCACTTGTGCTACATAAGATTGCCATAACGATAATTATATATGACCTCAGATTATTAATATACATAATTAAATTTTCAATATAAAAAAGTTAAACACACACATTAACCTAAGACATATGTCTTTGGAACATGGGAGGAAACCGGAGTACATGGAGTTAACCCATATGGACACTGATAGAACATAGCAAACTCCACTCAGTCTGAGGTGGAGACAGAACCGTAGATCTGTGCCACCATGTTTCCACCATGCTGCCAAACACAGTTAAAAGGTTTTTCAAATTAATATCACTCTAAAAAGTACATCAAAAAGTTACATCATTATATGTATTTTGCACAATACTTTTGAATGCAGACAAAATGCATCAGAAGCTACAGATTTTTTTTTAAAGATTATTGAGGTGGATGATCATCTAAGTGTGCTTTGTTGGAACATCAGCTTGGGGATAAAAGAGAAAATGTAGTTACTTAATGGTTAAGAGCACATAGTCTATTAATAATCACTGATACAATCACTGATGCCATGTGCAGCATGAAACTCCGGCAGCACTACTATAGCAGCATAGCTAGAAAGAGGAGAACCAGAAGGTAACACAGCCTAGAGGAACGAGCCAACCTGAGCCATGTGCCATAGCCTAAATCTAACCTAAAAGCCTGAGTAAATAAGAATGTTTTTAGCCTAGGCTTAAGAATTTTAAGTGTCAGAATCTTGAATTAACACGGTAAGAATAAGTAAGAATATAGGAATTAGAACAATAAGTTGGTCAACAAATGTATGAAAAAAATGTTTAAAAACAGTATTCCACAAAGACAGATTGACATGGGTTTACATATTTCTGTGCATAATATCATAAAACGGATCAAGAGCGACTTAACAATTAATACAGTCTTACAATCCAAGCAATTGTAAGATAAGGGCCTTGCTCAGGGATCCAACTGTGGCAGATGTGGGACTTGAACCCTGGACCTTCAGGTCCATAGTCCAGTACCTTAACCACTGGAACAAACCTAAACGAAATTTCTGTGATCTTCTATCTGCACTTCATCTAGAACCATCGTTCAACAACAGCTTATATAAAAACATGGTCACGGTATTACATTGGCAAACCTTTGTGAAGCACTGCAGTGTAGAACTACATTAACAAATGCCCCTTAAAAATTTAATGTGAAAAAAGAAAGCAGATGAATCAGCATTCCAGAAACCTTGTGCTCTAAAACAAAGACAAAAAGGACAATTCAGTCTGTTATCAGTTACAAGTCCAAAATCCAGTCTCTGTCATAGAATGGGGCTGTGTTAGGGTCCTTGGTAACGAAAATGAATAACATGGAAACCCCTGAAACACTGAATCGCTTGATATCCTGAGTAAGAAAATGTCTTATGATGTGAGAAGGAATGCAAAACAGTAGGAATTCAGCATTACAAAGTGATCCGTACTTTACTGTCCAAACCTACATACAATATCATACAGTTACTCCTCACCATTTCAAAGCATATCCACCTAACATACATGGTTGCTTTTTGAAAAATAAATACACAAAACAACGCGACTTACCTTGTAATGATCTTATTGGGTCAGATGCTCATTCAATCATGTCCGTTAGTGGTGAAAGACGGTGCTTTTACACATTTTCACAATTCGACAACATTTTTTTGTCTCGGGTTATATAAGAGCACATCAGGGTGTTATGTGCTGACGTTTAAAAAAACAAGGTTTTGTATTTTAATACGTTTGAATATAAACATGGCTTTATGGTTAGACGATCAAAAATATGATAATAAAGGTTCGATGTGTTGCTTTCTCACTTAAAAATACACAATAATTACAATATGCTATTATTATTTCTTAACATAATATTTAAGCTTTGATATCTGTCATCAGAACGCGTCTACTGCTCAAGATACGCATGCGCAGTACACGAGCTTTAGTGGAGCGTGATATTCAGGCATTTCATTCAAGTGCATAAATAAAAAGTTAAAATAAAAATGTCTTAATTCTGGATATTATTTACACAAAGGTAAAAGGTAACCCAAATGAAAATGTATATTTTGTAAAGTTATAAATGCCAAAAAAATAATGTACTAAATTTATTTCTATAGCACGTTTAGTGGCAAGAAATACTCCCTGAATGTAGAAGAGACAAACCTTGGGAGGACCAAAACTGAACTGGTAGTTTGTATTAATACTACAATTAAGCAAATGAAGTTGTTATGTTAATGTTGATGAAGACCAGTAGAGTGAGGAACATCTAAGTGTGTGGTGCTGAAGCTGGTACTGGAACATAAGCTCAGAGAGAAAAGAGAAAATGTAGTTACTTATTGTGCAGCATGAAACTTTAACAACAATAACTATAGCAGCATAGCTAGAAAGAAGAGATCAGAAGTGTTCTACTTCATTTAAGTCAGGCGAGAGTAGAGGAGACAATGGGTCTAAGGATTATATCCCAATAATATCAGTCAGCGTACGATTGTATAACCTGCAGAGGTCTGTGTGTCCTTCCAGGGATAGACCTCCCCAGACCAGATAAAACGGAGCTTTTATTAGTCTGACCCAAGACTATGAAAGACAGGTTGGCTACTTCTATCCTAAATCTAGACGGCTGTTCGGTAACTCCCAGTCCAACTGTAAAAATCTCTCCCTTGATGTGCAATTAGCAACATCACAGAAATTACTTTCATTTAGTTAAGTAATATTGCTAAACTTAGAAATACTTTTTAATAGATTTATAGACTTTATAGATGCTGAGAAACTGGTTCATGCATTTATAACCTCGAGGTTGGATTACTGTAACGCTTTTACTTGCTGGATGATCTAGTAAATCTCTAAATAAACTTTAACTAGTGCAGAATGCAGCAGCTCAAGTGCTAACTCCAATTACATTTCTTGTTTTTCCACTTTAATTATCTTGTAACTTATAAAGCTCTTCATGGTCTGGCCCCACATTATCTGGCTAAACTCTTAGAATCTTACAATCCAGCTCGTCTACTTCGTTCCCAAGGTGTAGGACTTCTTTCAGTTCCTAAAATAAGAAAAGTCACAGCAAGAGAAAAGCTTTCTAATATTTGGCCCACCGAGCTATGAAATAAACTTTCCACTTTAGTTTAAGATTTAATCACTCTACAAGTTTTTAAGTCTAGGCTAAAAACATTCTTATTTACTCAGGCTTTTGGTTAGATTTAGATTGGGATGCATGGCTCGGGTTTTTATGGCCAGACTCTGGGGTCATGGGGTCCGGCCTGCCTGCCCTGTCATGCCCTGACCTCCTGCCATGAGTGTCTGTTGGGCGGTCTGGCTGGGCCGGGTTTTGGTCCTCCTGATCCTGACTTGTGCATCCTTGCCTTAGATTAAGAGATGAAGATGATCTGGGATTTTGGGGTTGGGGTTTTCTTGCCTCTTTACAATCACAATTTGTTGATTTGGTTGCTGATGAATCAATGCACAAATTAACAATGCTTCATATTTCAAAGTCAATTTTATGGATGGGCCAAAGCATTCCGGTACTCGCCTTGCTGTTTCCTGGTGCTGAAAATAGCCAAGACTTGTGACTTGTGACTGCATGAGATTATTCCGACTTTGAAAATTCACCTGTCATTGTGAAATTGCTAGAAAATTGTTTGGTGTAAGGCTGGCATAAGTTGTAAAAAGTGTGTTTTTCTGTGTATTTTCACATTTAAATAAATATCCTATTTTGTGTTGACTTGTTTTTGGACGCAGTTTGTCGTCATGCTAAAACTTTGCAAATAAAAAGGAAGTTTATTCACTTTTTTTATTCACACTCCATCTGTGATTCATTTTTTATCCATCCATAAAATATATTACCAAACGTTAGTTAAATAAATGAGCACCAGCCACTGGAGATGTGCCTGGCGTTTGATTGGGTAAACTCTGCGTTCAGTTTGTTTAGTGTTCAGTGCATGGTGAAAGGCCGCCTGAAACGGACGCCGTAAATATCCGCATTGATCCAGGAGCAGGGGCCCTACGATGATGCAGAGGCATTTGGGCACCGGAGTAAATCTGCCCGACAGTAATCCAATCCCATTCTCAGGCCTCACGGATCTCAGATAGGTGCTTTAAATCGAAATAGCATGCCGTTTACTTATTTTTTTCTTTCTTGTCTTCTTTTTGTTTCACACCTTTGCTTTTATGGGCCCATCTCAGAGCTGTCATGCGGCACGCCATCGATTCCCTGATTTACCCCATCCTGAAGGTTCTTCTCACATTCATTTGAAAATGATACTCAAATAGGATCATCAACCAATCTATGTGGAAAAGTCTGATTAAAGGTACACATTAAATTGTTGTTATGGAGTGAAACTGGAACTTTCTGAGCATGGGGTGATACTCGACTCTTAGAGGTCAGCAGTGACGCCGGGATAAAGTTTTTTTCAGAAGATACTGAATCTGAATCTGAAGTGTATTTTATTTTTAAACATACTGAAGAATTAGACTTGCTATGTGCAAAAGTGTTGTCACCCGTCCAGATGATCCACTAGTGTCCTTTTAAGATATCTGCTGAATTAAGCAGTGCTGAAAAATGTTAAAAACTTTAAAACTTAAGTGAATGCTTCTGATTTTTTTTAAATGGAAACTATGAATGTTTTTCAGTCTGGAATTTCACCATTGGCTTGAGGGTGTTGCTCGGTCGACTGCTTGGCCACTCTCCTAAGTGTTATTTTTCAGTGCGGCCCTCAAGATGACAAAGTTATGCACTCCAGATCTCCTGAAATTGGATTGGAAGCTTTACCTACTCAAATTCTTTCCTGAGTGCACCATGAAGAGCCTCTCTGCACTGTCAAACTCCTCTCTGCCATTGAGGACCTGGTTTCAGTTTGCCCTAATGGCTGCCGATTTTCCTCTTTCTGAAAGCAACTCCTTTATGCTTATGACTTGGGAAAATATGTGCACTTTTTATTCCACACTAGATCTTTGTGAATCATTGTACACTCTGTGATTTTTTTAATCTATATTTTAATCTGTTTCTGCTGACCTGACCTCCTTAGGGAAGGAAATCAGCAGATGTGATAGAAATCGAACCCACAATGGCATTATTGTGATGGTTTAGTGAGGTATACTATATACACTTATACACTGGCTAAGTTCTGGTGGTAAAATAGTTGAATGCCTGAGATGAAAAGGTTCAATAAGGAACTCTGCATAGATAGAGTAAGTGGCGACAAGGTAAAAAGATAGGTAGCATAGCTATCAATTTACAGTGGTGCTTGGAAGTTTGTGAACCCTATAGAATCTTCTACACTTCATAATTCAGCATCAGATCAAGCAAGTCCTAAAACGACACAAAATATTATTGTTTTTCATTTATTTATTGAGGAAAGCGATCCAATATTGTATATATGTAAGAGACGAAAGCATGTCAACCTTAAGGATTAGCAATTAATGTGAAGATGAAATTAATGTCAGTCAGTCAGATGACCTGGGCACCCTGTTGTATTTAGACAAAAGTCAAATGTATTTATATAGCGATTTTTTTTACAACGGAGCATTGTCTCAAAGCAGCTTTACAATCTTATATTATCTTAAAAGTCCAATCCCAAATTAAGCAAACCTAGAGCCATAGTGGAAAGGAAAAACTCCCTGAATGTAGAAGGAAGAAACCTTGGCAGGACCAAAACTAAAAAGGGGACCCGTCGTTCATGGGTGGCCTAGGTGTTAATTGAAAAAGAACAGAATCGACCCGAAAAAAAAGTTGTTGATGCTCATCAGGCTGGAAAAGATTACAAAACTATCTCTTAATAGATTGAACTCCACCAAGCCACAGTCGAGTAGACTGTGAACAAAACAAGGACTTTTAGAATCACTGTTTTAATTGAATAACAAATATTACCCAAGACCAATGCAGGTGATAGTCCTCACAGTCACAAATAAACACATGGTAACTTCTAAGCAACTAAAGGACTTTCTCACATTGGCTAATGTTAATGTTCATAGTTCACAGTCAGGCAAACAATGAACCACAATATTATGCATGGCAGCGTATGCTCTCCAAAAACATCACTGAATCCTGAAAGCTAATTATTTTGTGGATGGATCAGATAAAATATGGTTTTAAGATTCTAAAGCAATGGGCAGCGCGGTATGTAGCAATGTTGCTTCAAAGGAAAAAGGTAAGTCCAAAGAGATGCATGTGAGGTAAATTGGTGTCTCTAAATTGTCTCTAGTGTGAGTGTGTGTATGTGAGTGTATTTGCCCTAAAATGGATTGACACCCGGCCTTGGAAAACTGAATCTCATGAAAAACTGTGCCATGCAGCAAAATGTTCTACCCAAAACCAGTTAAAGAAGAATAAAGTATAAATGGTTTGGACAGCCATGCCCTTACCTTAATCCATCAAAAGGACGGCTCACATTGTTTTTTTTCCCACACACAGATATATATTGGGTGGTTTTCATCAATAGATAAATAAATGACCAAGAATATTTGGTGTCATTCGTTCAACTGGGTTCTGTTTATTTAATGTTAGGACTTGTAGGAACATCTGATGATGTTTGATTTTAAACAGTTTATCACACAGTGGATTCATAAAGCATCAGACTCCGTCACCTTTCTACACTGTACAAACACAAATTGTGTTTTTAAATCAAAACTAAAACCTCCCACTGTGAGTATTCAGACTATGGTTCAAATTGAGGTCAGGTGCATCTTGTTTGCTTTCAATGTTTATCTTGCACAAGGGTATCAGGGCCCTTCCAAAACTTTGAGCATATCTAGGCCTTTGTATCAGTAAAGTAAATGTTTGAAAGCATCAGGACTATTTCAAACAGAGTAACTGAGGAAGAAGGTAAAAAAACAAACAAACAATTGCCTGAGATGTCCTGTGCAAGGGTGGGATGGCCATCTCAGTAACACTCTCTAAATCAGTTTAGGCACCTAAGTAAAATGTATTAGATTTTACCATGCAGCATTTATAATGTCTCTGTCTCTGAGTGGTATAAACAAAGTCTAAAATTGAAGAAAGGAAGGAAACCCAGGAACACCTGAAGTGCTGCAAAAGGATGTAATTAATGGTCTGAATATTTATGTAATTTAACACTGTACAAAACGTGTCTGCACTAAATATGTTAAAAATATACTGCACTCTTTTTGTGGGTCTATCTATCTATCTGTCTATCTGTCTCTGTCTGTCTCTGTCTGTCCGTCCACCTGTCCATCCATCCATCCATCCCTCCCTCCATCCATCCATCCATCCATCCATCCAAACCGCCATGTTGTGAAGAACCTGATTAATAAGCTAAAAAATCCTTTAAATGCAGAAATACAACACAAGAAGCTCACACGAAGGATTTTGAACCATAAACTTATTCTTCAGTCTGTGAGAATCAGTCATTCAACCATGTGGTGGTGCTGGATGCTGCATCTCTGCCCCATACCTGAGGTTTCAGATCGATAGAGATCATCACCACGATATGGGCTTTATCTCTCGCACCAAAGCCTGGGGCTGTACATTATTTCCAACACTGAAATCTCAGAGTAGAAAGGCTGATCTTTATCTCTACAGGTCTGCTGTCTTCTTCTGGCCATTTGTACATGATGATCCTCAACTGTGCGATGTGTGTGTCATATCTGCAGATTGTTTGCTCGTGTTCCCTTATGAAGAGACACTTAAGCCAAATGGGTGCTGTAATTGGATCACCTGTGTCTCCCATAAACCTAAAAAACTGATTTGGTGTATCTTAGAGAGAGCCATAGAGGCTCTATGTGCACGACACCAGGATGTTAAAGTCAAGCCTTGGGGTAACACCACAGGTGCAGGAGTGATTTGGAGAATGTGCTACAGAACAAGTTTGATAATTATTTTATTTGTGCTTTCATGGTACAGTGCACACACACGTCACAGAAGCAGTCCTCAGTTATTAAACACATAACGGAAAATGAAAATTACTATACATCTTTAAAGTGTGTTCAAACTTGTGCC
>JAUZSV010298204.1:0-11865 GCA_034780495.1 Parotocinclus cesarpintoi
TTTATAAGAGAAAGATTTTCCACCTGCCGTAATTTTGTTAATTCGAGGAACTAACAAGCACCCTGTACCTTTTGAGCATAGTAGACGTGGTGGGTTGTATAAGATTAACAGTTCGGTTAGAAATTGTGGGGCGAGACCATTTAATGCTTTATAAGTTAATAGTAAGGTTTTATATTCTATGCGAAACTGGATGTGGTCTGATTAGGTGCTTTTTGGGTTATGCCACAAGAGGGCATAAAAGTGCTTACTCTGCTGTCCTATAAATAGGCTCGCAGATGCTACCTTTGAGTAGTGGACTGCTAGGTAACTGATAGACATGTCTCCATGATGCACTCATAACAATTTGCCCAGTTTATGGACTTTGAGAGCGGGCGCATCACTGGACTGAGATAAGCATGATGGTTGTTTCGATGAACCAACTGCCATTTAGGACGTTCGTACCTAGCTGTTAAGAGATGTTGGGAACAGTGGTTTTGTAAAGGCACACATATGGCAAAGATGCTCTGGAAGCCCCAGACAGACCACCGGTAAAGAGAATTGTTGACCCTTTGACAAGCACAAACAGCTCCCACAGCTTTGTTGTCCACCATAAAGACATTGCCTCTACTCGAACCATTTCCAGGTGCATAGCAGAAGAAAATTTGTTGCCAAGGTGCTCATTACACACCACTCTCAGTAGTGATATGTGATTCACTACCCCTAGGTGTGATATGAGGGACTCTAAAAAAAAAAAAAAAAACCTCAGAGATATGTGCAGGACATTCTGCAGCCATACAACCACTCCCAAAAAAGGGTTTTTCCAAGAATGTTTGCTAGATTTGAGCACTTCCTTGGTCTACCCAGTCACCAGATTTATTGCTTAAGGGTTAATTCAATCTCAACAACTCATATGTATGGGTTTTGTTTTTGCTCAGTGAGTGTAAAATATTTTGGGTCAACCTAAAGGATGTTTTGAGTTGAGGAATTCAGAGATTGACTTCTGCAGGAGCATTTCTGTAGTGCAGTTCAACCATAGTGGAGTAGCTACATGAGGAGTGCTGACCTTTATGTTTAAAACCACATTAAAAATTGGTTGAATGGTGGTTAGTACCAATCAGTTTATATTACAGCATTGTCATAAATTTAAGTGAAGCATATTTAAAAGTGTTAGTTAGTCACATGGAGTTCATTATCAATTTGAATAATTTTGTGTATTGTTTAACTATTGTTTAATTCCTTCCAGTCTAGCACACTGTAAATTTAGTAGCGTGGCCCCTCGGAAGAAAGTCGTTTGCCACCTCTGCTATTGAAGTTTGTAAAATAAAACCAACAATGTTCGCAAGAGGGAGCTAATTTTCTTTAAAAATCAGAAACAGTATTTTCCTTTCGTAAAAGGATGCAAATCATTAGTTATCTAAAGGTGTTTTGGGGAAACCCATGTGTTTGGTATGAATTTTGAGCATGGCTTGCAACTAAGCACCTTTCGCACTTACACACTTTCTTTTCCACATCATTATCCAGTGCCATTATGTACTGAAACAGTAGTTGGCGGGAGCTGCCAGTTGGAAAAAAAGTTGTGAATGTCTTTCTGCACTTCCACCCATGAATTCACAGTCTTCAAGCACAATAGATGAGACACTGGTCCACTTTTCCCTCAGCAGCAGAGCTGGTCACCTGACCACATCAAACCTAACAAGACAGCTCCCAGATAATGAGACACAGATCAGCTTAATGAGCTTAGCCACAGAGAAGCTCCCCCTCTCAGTTTCTTACTTATCCTCTCCTGCTGATTCTCTATCAAGCCATATCTCTCTAGCTTTCTGTCTTTTTCTCAGACATCTTTTCTCACCTTTAGAAAGTTTAAAAAGCTTCCATTTTGGCTGTGTGATGCATGACAGTTTTAGGTGCTGCTTTGAGTGATTGTCAGTCACAGTGGCTCCTTATCATCTTTTTACATTTTATCCCATACATTTTGTTTGGGCATTTGCACTAATATAGTGGGATGGTGCAGCCGATGAAGGCTACATGTAAAATACAGATTTGCAACACATAAGTAGAGCTGCTGGCTGTGGCCATATTACATTCTGCAGGAGTTTTCATGTCATTGATTTGGTTGCAGTGGAAAAAAATGCAGGCTTTTTTAAACAAGCTGTCCAACCAAATATCCAACCACATTTATAGCAATGTCTGCAGAACCATTCCTGCATGCTCACAAACTTCATACAGTTTGTTAAATACCATACAAAGTACAATAAAACCATGAACTGACTTGACAGTACCAATAACTTGGAGGCATGTACATCTGAAGCTTTTCCACTACTGAGCAGATATTGTACCACATAACCCCCACATACAAACCTATACTTCTTACAGGTGTCTATCACACCCAGTGCTGTGAGAGTAAGTGGACAAAGGAGGTTGAGGAGAATTTGCAGGGTGACTTGGAGAGCACAGACTGGGACACATTTTGTGCATAACATGGGAAGGATACTGAAGGACAAACTCCTCTGTATTACAGAATACGTACATTTCAGTATACAGTTAAGAGAATGCAATACCATCAAATACTGTTTTTGTGTGGTTTCTGAAGCAACAAACTAAAGGGTTAAAAAAATACATTAAATCTCCTTTATATAAGTAAGAGAATACTAAACCATTTATGTTGGTCTAGGGTTATGTTTTTGATCTTTGTACTAATGGAAGATGCATTTATGACCTATTTTTAGTTTCTTGGCAGAGGCAGAAAGATTTTCATTTAATTAATTTCATGAAATCCATGAGGTCGTGGACCCTAATTAGGTTTCCAGGGTCTTTAAAGAAAGTGTAGTTCTCATACGTTTTAAGGCAGAATTACCTTATGTGTTTGCTTAAAAGCTCAATTTTCATTTTACCACAACAGAGAACATGGTGTGTGAATACTACTAGTAATTTGACAAGACCAACATTTAAGGGTAGGAGTCGCTAGGCACCTCACGGTTCAATTTTGATCATGGAAACTCCATTTTACTGTGCTACATATATTTCTAAAAAGACTTGGGCTAATTATTGTTTGTCAGAGTTTCATGCAAAGTACTGCACTCAAGTGTAAGAGAAATGATAAACATTATGTACAATTATAAATTGTAATAACATATAAATGTAATATTGTTTCATGAAATGTGATCTTTTCAGCTGAACTAAAGTAGCCAGTTTTTAGCTGCCTGTGTGGCTTTGCTGTTTTTTACTTACTTTAAATATGAAAAATTGAGATGACATTATGTGTATCTTGGCTCCAAAGTGTGTAACATTGCAAATCCCTGACAATAAAAGTAGTAATAAACTTAAAGTAAACTTAAAATAAAGTGATAAAATAAGTAATAAAACTGAAAATAATTTGCTTTGCTCTTTCTGAGCTGAATGAAAGCTTTGGCATGTCTTGTTTGTGTCTTTTGAGAATTGTGGGTAAACCATAGTCTGTCGAGGTGGCTCTGTACTTCTGTGTTTGTGTTCATTTAACAACATTGTATTATTATTATATACATTAAATAATAATTTTTAATGTCTGTGAATTAATGGTAAACCATCTATAATCCAAGACTTTTAATATTCTGCTGTTTTTGTAATATAATATTGATATTACTATATTATCAAAATGTATTAAATTTACTTAACAGTTGGATTTTTTAAAAGTTTTTTTTTCCATTCTTTCAGTTTAAGATTAATCCAATTAACTAAAAAGTTGATATCTTATAACCCTCATGTTAGGGTTCCTACCTTCCCCCGGTGCGTTCGGACGTCCTCGCCAGTCGCCATTACAGAGCCATCGGTGGGACGGCTTAATATCCACTATCTTAATTATGTCCAGATCCTGAACATCGCCAAAAACCACGCCTTTATAGGACGCAAAGCAGCTGTTCGGGATCTGGACATAATTAAGATAGTCAGATAGCCAGGTCATCATCATTCAGACGGGATTCCATCGCCGTTCGGTTCGCGTGTCTGACCACCGGCACCCTTGCGCCCTACCGCGTTCCCTAGAGTTAGTGGTAAAGTCCGGGGGCTAATTAGGGTCGAAGGACTGGTATGGGCGGGTAACCCCCGAGGTATTTAGTTTGTTAGGGGCACTTTGAGGATTTTCCCGTTCCGTACTCGTGCGCTCCTCGCACAGTCAGAGCTCGACTCTTCAGTCGTTGGCGCCTACCTAGCCTCACTCCAGCTGGGAGTTTGTTATGAATAGGACACTCTCGGTCTGGCTTTTTCGTCTTAGAGCTTACACTCACCCTCTGGCGCCCTCTCTCACCCTTGAGTCGGCCTCGCCATTTAAGAGACGTCTCAAAACTGTGCTTTCTCCACCTTTGCCCCTGATTGCGCGTTGCTCCCACTTGGGACGCAACCTCGGCGCGCCCCTTTATCCTTTCGTTTCATTATGTTAGGAGTCTGATGCTCCGTGCTTTCTCCCTTTTTAGTTGTTCTCCCATTCTTATTATATGACGTGGGATATACTTATCCTGCATACTTGGGTCCTTAATAAAAACACCACCACTGCTCGTAACACCTCATCCATGGGTGCCAGTATGTCTGGAGGGGACTGAATCCATCTCTCTCTATGTTTTCCTGTTTCTGCAGTTACTGGTGTAATTTGTCTATTGATGCTTCCCATTAAGTACAGCCACATGGTTTTGTTATGGTTTCAGCCTAAATTTGTCTATATAAAAATAAAAATTGTTACATCATGAAAGTTAATCAAGTAAATGTCACTGTAGTAGGCTCATTCCTCTCCGTGCCTTCTGTGCTTGGCTGGCAGCGTAATATCCAGAGGCCATGACCTTAATTGATTATGTGCGCCCACGAGTACTGGTATTAAGTTAGGCTCTCTGCGACCAGGACTGTCGCTAAATCAAGGGCAAGTCGTGGGGTGAGCTGATTAGAAGGCACTAAAGGTTCATCCTCCCACCACTTTGCCCTTCACCATAAATATTCATACACAGAGCCCACACACCTCTCTCACCGATATGTGCTAATTACTTTTTTCTAGATCGCAGGCTGGTACAGCAGGGAGACCGAAAATGCAATAAGGACACTTGTGCACCCATTATCTTTAATGAAATAATCCCCTCACACCATAACTGAGCATCACACATTGTCTTGCTGTCGTTAATTGGTTTGCTTATGTCTAAATCTGGAGGAGTTGTTGATATAATGGCATAACCCTTGCATAATGAAGACTTGAAATTTCTGCACATTTTACACATTAATGTTTATTAGCTGCAGTTCAGGCAGTGTCTTTCAATCTTTGTATTTAGCTCTGGTTGATGTTTATTTGTTCATCTATCCACATAAGATTTCCTGTGCCACTTGCAGCGACATGGACTAAAAAGGCAGAAAATAACCACTCATGTTGAATAATTGGCAAGATGTTCTTTTGATATTTTGTTATTTATTTTTTTAAAAGAAAGCTTTTTTTTAATTCTTCTTTTTAAAGTATTGTATTAGACTCAACGGCCACTTTACTGTACACCTGTACAACTGCACATTAACACAAATATCTAATCAGCCATGGCAGCACATATATTTGGTCAAGACAACCTTCTGAAGTTCAAACGGAGTATCAGAATGGGGGGAAAAAACGTGATTTAAATGACTTTGAATCTGGCATTGTTGTTGGTGCTACATGGTTGTTGGCTAGTCAGAAGCTGCTGATCTACTGGGCTTCTCATACACAGCAATTCCTTTGGTTTACAGAGAATAGTACATAAAAGAGAAAATATTCAGTGAACTGCTGCCCTCTGGGTGATAGTGCCTTGTCGATACCATAGGTCAGAAGATAATAGTCAGACTGGCTTGTGCTGATAGGAAGGTAATAGTAACTCAAATAGCCATTTAACAGAGGTGCAGAAGAGCATCTTTGAATGCACAACACATTAAGTCTTGAAGCAGATGTGCTACAGCAGCAGAAAACCACACAGGTTGACACAACTCTTAGCTAAGACAATAATAGATTGGAAAAATAGATTGGAGCTACAGTTCTAGTATGGTGTCTAATGTCCTATAAGGTATATACCTGTCCAACTTGAGTGTCATTTTGGATTGCAAATATGAAAAATAATATTCATTTTATTTAAAGTCTGTAGGCACATCTATTAATAGGTCTGAAGACTCAAGGTATACAATTTAGGTGGAGAAAATGTTTTGTCCCCACCCTTTCCTGGTCTGCGTTGCAGGGTCCCCCAGAGAACTCATGGCATAGACAGAGGTTTCTGTTGAAACTTTGGGGGTGATACCTCAACCAGCCTCACTACCCAAGGCAGAGTCATTTGTGTCTGCATGTGACAGCCGACCTTATCCAACAGGCGCCACCTGGGCTTGAACATGGGTCCCTGCCGTAGTGGGTTTAGACTGCTGTTTTAAACTGCTGCTCCGACCAAGTACCCTAGACAGCTGTTGAGCAGGACTACCATATATACTGTGTTGATTGTGCTAAATTGGTCTTGTAACGCAAGACGTGGAATGGCGGAGACGGATGCGGCGTACAGTTGCATGCAGGATTTTATTTAGCATTGGCAGGTCAAAACGAGGCAGTACAAATCCCAGGATAGGTACGTGGCACAAAAACAAAGTTTCAGGAACGAGACAGAGCGTGGACAAGGTACAGAAAACCAAGGACTAAATGGTAAGTAAACGTAAAAACAACCTAAAGTACAAAACATAAAACAAAAGACGGGGAAGTAACCCCATGGTAGCAAACACGAGATTCAGCGAATAAACAAAGCACGGACAAGGTATAAATAAGAAGAACCAAATCTGTCCCAGGTGTGTGCAGTGAGTCCATGATTAGAGTTCATACGGAGGTGCTAGCGTGATAGGAGCGGTAATGTTGCTGGAAACGGCTGCGGGCGTGACAGGCCTGACCCGAGTGTATATATGTGACTATTCTCGTTGTAACCTTGTGTGTCTGTCTCTAAAATGGCCACTGATGCTGATGGCAACGTTTAACAAACAAATAAATATTTGCTGAAATTATTTAACTTTGTTTCAGTGAAAAGTATAAACTTCCGTATGTGAGTCAATGACATGACGCCCAAATTTGCTGTCCAACTGGATTTTTTTATGAATCCATGTGTACACAACAATTTTTGAAGAACTGCAACAAATACTCTTATTTTTGTATTATAAAATTGGTCCTGTTGAAAATCCCTATATGTCATTGACCCACGAACAACATTGAGATCTTGTATAGATAACTCTTCCTATACTTTCTATTTATTTACTTTGTTTTATGTCACCCATATGTACTACTGAGTCTTGTTTATTCCACAACTGAAATCATGGTATACATTTTGGGTGTGTGCCTTTCCATCGTGAAAAAAATGCGGACTTATATGTATGTGGTTGACAAGTTTTCCCCGATTGTCTTCCATTTTATCTTATGTCTGAAATATCTAGCATTTAGTTATAACATTTTTCCACACTGACAGGACTTGTTGTTATGATTAATGCTTCTCTTGTAACATGTGTAAGATGAATTAAACCTAACCTGCTCTGCGTGGCCAAAGGTTTTCAGACACCCCTTTTAATTTGCTCTCTATTTTTGTATTATATAATATATTGTTGCGATAGTTATTACAAAATGCATGCCTTTAAAATGTCATTTTTAACATAAGCCAGATTATTAATGTCAGTAATGTATTTTATATACTGTACTTATTTCGACATTGTCTGAGTGTGTTTACATGCCCTTAATAATCTGATAACTGCAGGAAATTTTGTGAGTAATCTTATGAAAGAGTATACAAGCACTTAAGTAATCAGATAATGGGGAAACCTCCTCAGGCAATAATCATATTTCTACTTTGCCAATAATCTCACAGAAAACAGCAACATAAACCTCAAGCTTTAATATTTAATAATAAGATTCTTCAATTTCTCAAGAACATTATGCATTTCAGAGTGTATAGCCATTTAGTGGGTGAGTTTAATTCCAGATCCTTCAAGAGAATCGCTCTCCAGATCAATGTAAATGCAGAAGACGCAAGGTTAACAGTGTTTGTATTCTGGTATGCATGCTGTAAGAAATCTGATTACAGTGTCCAGTTCTCTTTATTAGGTTTGTTCATCTTATTTCTAGATCAGATAGTACTGTATACATGACCTCTTGAGTAATAAGATAAATGCAGAAATTCGACTATGATCAGAGAGCATCATAAGAGCACATAAACACAGTGTATGAATGTGGCAGTCACACATAAATATATAATATATAAATATATAATATAATATATAGGAAAATATATATGGCAAATCCATTATAAGTTTAATTTATTGTAAATTGAGGAGTTGATGCAGGCTATATTAAACTCCACTGTCATTACGGCTTTCCCTTATTTCCCAGCGCTCATCATTCCCGCCACGTGACTCGTAACGCACTGCGAATTTGTCATCCAAGTGAGGGAGAGTACTGTGCATATTATGTATTGCTTACCTGGGAAAATGCCAAATTTGCAGTGTGGTGTGAATGTGTCTTTATGTTTATGTTTATTTTCAGATTTCTATAGTAAAAGTTGATAAAGCAAAATTGAATGAATCAATTTGCGTGTGTATATAAAGACTTTGTCCATAGTGCTGTTGTTTTTACAAGTTGGAAAACTACATCCTGGCATATCAGTTTCAGAAGCTAGAGATGTAGGGAGTTTGGTTGAGGGAAGAAAATAGAAGGCCTCACTTCTTGGATATGCCTGGCAGCTTCTTTGTGAAGGTGGTAAGGTGTTCAGGCTGGTTTAAGCTAGAGCGTGAGGAAGTGCTGATGTTCCAGATTACCCCTCCCGCCAACGCAGGTCCCGAGGTTAATGAAACTTCTGATGAGAAGCGCAATTTACCTCTGTCTATTATCTTCTTGCTGAAGAGCTACTCTGCCATTTTTTTAACAGCAACATAAATGAGAGGCAGAGAGAGGAAATATCAGAAGATGATGAGTTTTTAATCTTGTGACATTTACATGTCACGAGTAACACAGAGGCAAGATGGCATGGAATTTGAGGACCCCAGTGCCTTTGTCTTTCTCCATTTTCCTTTAAGCCCAGTAGTTAAAATGGCAATGGAAAACAGGAGTGTAAATTAGGAGTGGTAAGGTTAAAACAATCTGGATGTGAGAAAGTCTGTTGGCAGATACCAAAGGATAAATCTTTATCAACCTTGATGACATGAATTACATTTTAAAGCCAAAACTGAGTCCTGCCCTTATCACTACAATTTTATCTCATCTTCCTCCTGGTGAAATGATTTAAAATGTTGTAAACATAGCTGACATCCCGGGTATATCCATAGGTAATAACTTATTTTTTCACTTGTCCTCTAGTGCAGCTTTTATTTGATGGCCACTTGTCCTCTGTACCTCCCTTTTGCATGGACATTGTCGAGTTATAGCATAGCAAAACCCTCTTTCAGTTTGACTGATTGGGCCAGTGAATGTTCAGTTGGATCATAAAGTGAACTACTTTGAGTAGACAAAAATATACAATTATGTTTTGTAGACATGAATAAATTTGTTCCAGGTAAGGCTCTGCATCCATTCCATCAGTCCACCAGTTTCAACAGTGCAGAATGACTTTAGCTTTTACCCAGTGATTCACTTGAAGATATGAAAGCAATAGTATACACTGCTCACAAAAAATAGGGGATATTTTAAAATGAATATGAAGAGGTTTCCACAAGAAGTTCTGGACAATCTGATCCTGTCCATGCCACATCGCCGTCAGTGTGTTTTGGCAGTTTTGGGTGACCATACACTCTACTGAACAGTCAAACAGGCACTCTTGTTCAGTTTGACATGCTTCTGTCCATGAATATATGACTTTCTTCTCAATTACAATAGTTGTTTGCATCTTATTTGCGTTATCGAACAAGTTTTTTTTTCATTTATTTTTCTGATTATCTTGTTTAATAAAATAATATCAAATGCTTTTTTTTTTTTAATTGCTTCATAATAATTTTGATATATCCCCTAATTTTTGTGAGCAGTGTATTACGATCTCCCTGTCCACGTTATAATATTGCCTGGAAATGAGTCAAGAGTTCACTGAAAGAGGGTGCTTAAAGCACCATCCTTGCCATGGCATCATGTACAGTAATCATAGTGCAGCCAGAAAACATGGCTTTCATAGACTCTGTGCCAGATATACAGGCAAAGCTTGATGTCCTGCCTATCTTAATTGCCAACACAAGACAAGACAAACTTAATCTATTAATGACAGAAAATCTGTGATGCTCTGTTTGCTTGGTGGTAGGAGTCAGCTGCTGGAAGCGGCAATTCCTCAAGGTCTGGGTTTATAAGTGGAGCCTGCAATGTGACGGTCAGGTGGTGAAGGTCTATTGGCAAGTCCATGGTGTACATCTGTCTTGAACCTATTCCAGGTTAGGCTCCAGACCTCCAGTCTGTTCATATCTGTCATCATGCATATTTGGTATAGAAAATGTCAGTGGAATGGTTTTTAAATTATACAAAATATTATCTGATAATGATTCAGCTATTTAGGCCATTGTCATTGCTGATGTACGTACTTTATACTAGATCCTATAGGTTACCATTTATTTCAATATATATTTAGTGTCATTCATGTCTCATGCAAAGTAATGTTGTAGCTATAAAGACTTGCCAAAAGTGTCTCACTCTTTGTCCTTCCATTTCTGTTTCTCAGTCACTTATCAACTGGTTTGTCTTGTTTAGATTTTGTTGAAGTGCTAAGCAGAAGTGTCATGCACCAAGCTGTCACTAGCAAGTTTAAGAAGTACACTTTCCATCTAATGGCGTTTGTTCCTTTTTGGTGGTGCTGTGTAAACTTTTTTTTATTATTATTTCTAAATTTGATAACTTTCCATCTGTTTAAATACTGTTGTACATCGGCATCTGGTAGCGCCATGGTTCGGTGGGTAGCACCGCTAGCCTCACAACATGAAGATCCCGGGTTCAACCCCAGGGTGGAGCGGCTTGGTCCTTTATTTGTGGAGTCTGCATGTCCTCTCCGTGTCTGTGTGGGTTTACTCCGGGTACTCCGGTTTCCTCCCTTAGTCCAAAGACATGCGTCCTAGGTTAATTGGCGTCTCCAATCTTGTGTATGCAAAACGCCCCATCCGGAAACAGCTGCACGCCGGTCCCAAGCCCGGATAAATGGGGAGGGCAAACTACTCCACTATCCTGCCAAAATACTTTATGGATCACATCGATGTGTGGAGATCAATGATCCATTAAGTGACCAAGAGTCGGACTAAAGGACAAGGGACACTCATTCGAGGACACTTCATATTTTAAGTAAGGAGGTCAGATGGTTTGAAAGTGGCAAGTTATGTCCAACTAGAAACCATAGTTGAACAGAGGAGGTGACTTATGATACCTGATATCAGTCGCCTACAACGCCTCGAGATCCCTTCCCAGGAGGATAAAACTCCCATATACACCTCGACCCATGTGATTCTAATGGGTCAAATAATGCCGGGGTGGAGCAATGACTTATTAATGGGTCACATCTGGACTCATTGGGTCACTCAGGACCACTTCCAAGGTGGCAACCCCTCTAGGGTTAAATACCTGGGACTCCCCATTAGGGGTGGGAGATATGGCCCTAAAATAATATCACTATATTTTAGAGTACTTTTGCCATAATGATATATTTGTCAATATATTTCAACAACATACAATTGTAACAAAATATATTTTATACTTTAAAATACCTGACCTGATTTTTGACTTTCCTCGTACTGAGATGCGTGCTTCTGCTTGAGGTGGTAAAACGGATTAGATTTGTTGTTACAGACCTTTTGCAAGCTTTTAGTTTGTTGTGCATCTGATATTTTGTATCAAAACCACCTCCACACTACCAAAGTCGCTCCCTTTGTGTTAACTTTGTGTTAATGCAT
>JAUZSV010298315.1:0-19516 GCA_034780495.1 Parotocinclus cesarpintoi
TGTAGTTACCACTAACTTACAAAGCCAATATTGACCTGCGCGTACTGTCTATTATACACCAATTTCAAATCTACCTTTCCTATCCCAAAATCTGTCTCTCAGAAGCTTTGTAATTACCTCCAAAGTAATCAGATTATGGATGTTTCTTTTCTAGTTGTATTAGATTTAAGTGACGCTTTTGACACTATAGATCATGTTATCTTACTGAATAGGCCAGAAAACACTGTATAAACAACTGGTAAGAGTTGGTATGAGTGCCAAACAATGTTCTATTAACTAGAACTAGAAAATTTGATCATGTTAGTCCAGTTCTGTTGTATTTACACTGGTTAACATAACGTAAGTTATGTGCTTGTCATTGTGCCAACATTGACATTAAATACCCCCATATACCCCTTTAAAATCTACACATTCTTTTAGTCACTTCTTCTTAACTATTTATTGAGATTTCACTTCTTTCAGTTTGGGTCCATACTATTAGTGTGAAGACTGGATTATTTCACCTGAAGTGAAGGCTTATTTTTTATCTTGAGTGTACATTTTATAACACATAGCTTTAATAATCAGCTCAAAGCAAGCATAATAGATCCCTGTAGAGCACCTTTTCAGACCCAAACATTCAATCCATGCAACGATAACCTCTGCAAGATTGCTCTCAGTAGACCAGAGAACTGGGGAGCTGTTTTATTACTTAATTTTTATGTGCCTGATGTTTGCAGTACAATATAAACATAAACCAACTTTTGAAAAAATAAATATGCTGCCATGCAATTTTTAATCACACTTGCAAGTCGATTAAAAAAAAAAAATGCAAAAAGTCACAAAAAAATAATTCAACTTCTCGATGTGACAGCAGGTGTCAATAAACAGCACGAAGGAGACATGGACATGGAACACCGACATGGAGGCCAGGAGCTTTGGCAACATAATTTGGGAAGCTTTGTTTAGTTGTGCTTTGTTAGCTAGGTAGGAAGTTTGGTGAGGCCATTATTTATAGAATAGAAAAAAGTGTGTTTTAAGACAAAGCTTTTGCTCTAGTCTAAATAAGATAGATTGAATACTGATATATAGATTGCTGATGACACCAATATATACACATAGATTACACTAATAAGTTTAATCTACTCAAAAAAATAGGTAACTCGTTGCCTCAAAAAATGAGTAATGGCATCTCTCAAAACTTAGATAAATGAGTTACGTAGACATGGTCTCTTCATTCAATTAAATTAATCAAGTTAGTAAAATGAACTAATCAAAAGTATATGTTACTCAAATTTGCTTTTACTTAATAAATTAACTTGACTCTAAACAGAATAATTATAATGAACTTGAACAATTAATTACTACTGCTAGTAAACATTTCAATTTTTTAATGCTTTACTAATTTGTTTGTAAAAGTTTTAATATTTTATTGTAAATGAACATCATTGACAACATTTCTGTCAAAAAATCCCTGTGGATAGCGTGGCATGGAGGCACAGATGCACGGCAGAAGGAGATGGTGAGTGAAGGGTTTATTGCAAAGAAAAACCGGATAATAACAAACAGGTATAAAGGGTAAATCATAACTGATAAAACACGTGCGGGGACGTGAACTAAATACCGGGGAAAACATCAAAGCTTCGCGCCCGCACAAAGCCACGGAGGGCTTTATACGGACGCGCTAAACAAAACCAGGTGATGCCAATTAGGTCCCATAACACGGCTGCGTAGCTGACGCAGCCGGTGGGCGTGACACAGAAACTATTCATTTTTGCTAAATATTGCAAAATAAAATCAAATACTACAATTTAATCTAAAAGTAATTAAAACAAAAAACAACAACAAATGAAATACATTTAGATAAAGACTTACATTCATTTAAGTTTTCATTTTGATGTATATTGGCTTAATTTTTTCTCTAGCTAAATGTAATAAACTGAGACCAACAGGAAGAGAATGAGAGTGAATCTATAATAATGATTCGATGCTACTTGTGTCCAGACCAGATGACCTACAATGTAAGTTTACCCACTCAGTTTGGAATAGCACCATTAAACAATATAAAATATGCACATTTTAGAATCAAATAAAAGAACCAACCATCTGTTGCAGTGTGTGTGTCACATGGAATAATCTGCCCTGCTTTGAAAGTTCGAGAAATAATAGCCTATTTAGGGCCATGGTTTTTATCATTAGTTGTTATCACATCATCAGTCATTATTAGCATTATTAATTTTGTCATTTAGTATCTCAGTATCATCATTAAAGTCATATAACAATGTAACTTTAAAAGACATTGGTTTTCACAATTCTTTTTGACAAAATCAGATTACATGTTAAGAGAACATGGCAGCAAGTCAAAGTAATGTGTTGTCACATTATATAACCATGATTGTAGAATATTTCGAACACCCTATACTACTCTTAGGTCCTGGACTATCGACCAGAAGGTCCAGGGTTCAAATCCCATCTCTGCCACAGTTGGACCCCTGAGCTAGGCCTTAAATTGCTTGGATTGTAAGACTGTATGAATTGTTAGTCATTCTGGATAAGGGTGTCTGCTAAATGCTGTAAATGTTAATGTTAATGTAAATGTACTCTTGAAAAAAATCATTACAGCAATAATTAAGCTACCTTAATCAATACTGTTATGATACTGTTACAAATACTTTCTAGCCAACCTTGTTAATAATCTAGTGTACTTTTCCGCAATCATTTCCGCACACAAATTTCAGTCTCTATACTAAATTAACGAAATCACCAGAACAAAACTCAAATCCAAAACTAATAGGGATCAAATGTCTGAGGTGGTGCTAGTGAGTCACTAGTGAGATGGTGCTATTTTGCATTTTTCTCTTATTTAATACAGTACCTTTCAGTCAATCCTCTCATATAACAGGATAACACTTTTAGTCAATCTGACTGTCATTGACTTTTCTCAAAAAGTCACCTAGCCTAAACACCATTCAGTATTTATGGGGGCACTTAAAGACAGAAACAGCCAAGCATTCAGTAACATCACAATATGTTCTTTGGAATGTTGTGAAATAATGCAGGGAGAACATTGATCATCAGTTTTTACTTTCGGAGTCCAGAGCAGCTCAAGTGAACTTTGTCATTACAGCAAAAGTGGGAACATAGAGAACTGTCATGCTGATTATATGATTTGTAATAAAAAAAACTCTTTAATTCTAGAACTTTTATTCATTTTAGAAGCATTTTCACTAAATGATCTCAGAGAGTACACTCGAAATGTATTAATAAAGGACACATCATGACCCACAAATCCAAATAGCCATAAACAAGCGTGTGATGCCTTAACTCATAATATACATCAAACATTAGGAGTCTCAGAAGGATAAAAGATCAGTTAAAGAACAAAAGCAGTTAATGGATGCTTTTGAGGTAGCAATTGTAAAGTAATTACAGTGATATAGCAACAACACACCACTTTGCAATATCAGAGATTTCATTTACATCCCAAAACTCCAAATGCCACCCTCACATTCCTGTCAAGAGTATGATTATAGCGATTAATAAAGCATTTATAACAAGCCTAGTCTGGCATTAGACCAAACCAATCAGCTGTACTCTAAATCAGAATTAGTGCATCAATAACCTGGCATAGTTCACAATTTAAAATGCTACAATTACTAAACAAAATAAGCACATTTCTGAAGTTGTTAATAGAAATTATACACTGCTCACAGAAATAAGGGTTATTTCATTATGAGATATTTCATTTTATGAGCAGTGTATTATTAGATTAAATTAGATTTTAAAATGTCAATAAAATTGTTGATTTATTTGCAGATTATATTGCAAAACATGAAACAATAAATACAAGAAACAGGTCACAGATATTATTCTTAGTGTTATTAATTAAAAATGTTATGTTTAACCTTACTGTTAAGGCACAATGCCCTTTACAAAAGTTTTTCTTAAATGGATTTAGCACAGCACAGCCTATCTGTCTATCTATCTGTACATACATGCATGCAATCCTGTACTGTAAATACAGCATGTAAACGTGCAACCAGATTAGCAGGATAAAGGAGGAAAATGAAATCACTTACCGCATCTTTATTTAGTTTGCATTTACAGTGTAGATTTAGAGTCTAATGAGGTTTAGTGTGATATTTTCCCAGTGAAATCTCTACCCTGTGTCCACAAGTCGGAACGAGAATGTAAAAGAGAGAGTGCAGAAGGTGAGGAGTATAAGAAGTGTGGAAAATCTCTCTCTCTCTCTCTCTTTCTTTCTTTCTCTCTCTCCCTCTCTCTTTCTCTCTTTCTTTCTCTCTCTCTCTCTCTCTCTCTCACTCTCTCTCACTCACTCTCTCTCTCTCTCTCTCTCTCTCTCTCTCTCTCGTCAGTTATTCATTTATGGCCCAAAGTATATAGTAAGGAAGAAGAAAGTATTGGCGTTAATAAATTTTGTGTCTGGAACAGCAAAGTTAGCGATTTGGAAAACAAGGAAGAACCAAGTGTTGGGTCATGGAGCAGTGGATACTGTTGCCATGCTAAAAGGTTTAGTGGCAGCTCGGATCAAGATTGAATATGTCTATTACAAGTTGGTTGGAAAACTTCAGATGTTTATGGATATTTGGGGGAGGAATGGTGTTTTGTGTGCATTACATGAGGAAAATAATGATTTGGTTTTTAATTATTTAAATGATTAAATGGTTAAGAGACTTTTTAAAGAGACTTTTGTCAAAAATAAATTTTGTATATATTGAATATGTTTATGTAATAAAAGGTTTTTAAAAATCAAATCTCTACTAACCCTCTCTCTCTCTCTCCTTCTCTCTACTAACCCGCTCTCTCTCTCTCTCTCTCTTTTGCATGCTGGGAGGTGAGTGTGGAGCGCGTGTGTAGAGTATGCGTGTGCAGAGCGATTGTTTTTCTAAACTTTAGAAAATTTTTTCCTTCTTTTTTTTTTCACTTAATAGTAGAGCGATTATAAAAATTTTGCACACACAGCAGCGTGTATACCTGTTGTTTCGGTGGCGGTGTGTGAGGATGGCGTCTCACCTGAGCGGTGAGACCCGTCCTCTGTCACTCCGTCACGGGGTCAGGTGTGAGGTGAGTCGGGAGGTGGCGGTGGAGCAGGTGTTGCTAGCGGTTGGGGAGGTGATCGGGTGTGAAAACATAATTTCGGCATCACGGATGAACAGGGCAGTGGTTGTATTTGTAAAGGAGAGGGATCTGGTGCACCGGCTGACGGAAAACGGGATAAAGGTAAGTGATGAACTTTTATCTCGTTACGCCGCTCGGTGCCACAACAACAAAAGTCACAGTGTCTAACGTCCCGCCATTTATAAACAATCCGGAGATAGAACGGGAATTAGCCCGGTTCGGTAAGGTAGTCAGCGGGACGAGAACTGTTTCCTTAAACTGTAAAAACCCCGCGCTGAAGCACGTTGTCTCTTTCAGGCGTACCGTGTTGATGTTCCTAAGTGAACCCACTCTGAACATTTCGTTTAGGGTGAATCATGAGGGGAGGTCATATATGCTGTACGCCAGCACCGGGAGTATGACGTGTTTCGAATGCGGGGACATAGGACACAAACGGTTTAACTGTCCTCATAAGGGACATGAGAATGAGGGTGCGGGGCCGAGTGAGGTAGCGGGGCCGAGTGAGGTAGTGGGGCCTAGTGGGGATGCAGGGCCTAGTGGGGTCAGAGACGACACCCAGGTAAGAGTCAGTACCAGTACTGAGTACTGACAAATAGAAAAGGAGACAGCAAACAAAAGAAAGTCAGAAGATAAATTCAACTATGAGATAAAAAAAACAGGCTTCTGCAGAAAATAATGTGTTGTCAAGGGCTGAGGTAACTCAGACTAGCAGGGAAGGAGGAGATACAGGGACAGAAGCAGATATGGAGGTTGTAGAAAAAATGGAGGAACAGGTTAGTGTAGAGGTCTTGGACATCGTGGGAGAGCCAGTCAGTGACCCAGTCAGTAGGGGAGGGGTAGATATAGAAGGGTCAGACAGTACTGGGGGATCAGACAGGGCCGGATGTTCAGGGAATAAAACAGAGCAGGAGGAGGAGGAGGAGCTAACAGATGAAAATTTCTCAGAAATCTCTGACATAAGCCTATCACAAACTGATGAACAGCTCTACACGCTCGGTGAAATAAACTGTTTTCTAGATGAAACGTTTGGTAAACAAGTTGAGATCAGAGATCATTTTCCCGATGTAAACAAATTCATAGCATCTGTAATTGTGGCACAACGTAATGCCAACTTAGAGGAACTCGACAAAAATAAAAGATTAAGGTTAAGAAATCATTTGAAAAAATTTGAAAAAGGAAAACGTCCAGCTAAATTAAAATCTAATATAAAATAAAAATGAAGATGTCAAATAGAGCGCTTTTTAACTCTTACTCTACTGTCTGTATCTGTTTCTTCTCTCTTTTTCTCTTTCTCTTAATGGAGAGGTTTAGGATTGGGTCTCTTAATATAAATGGTGGCAGGGACAGATATAAAAGAGCAGTAATAGAGACTTATATTAAACAAAAACACATTGATGTGGTCTTTCTACAGGAGACCCACAGTGACAGGGCAAATGAAATTGAATGGCTGATATGGTGGGAGGGAAAAATAGTTCTCAGTCATGGCTCTAACGTCAGCGCCGGGGTGGCGGTTTTATTCAGTAAGAGGCTGCAGGTTTCCAGAGTAAAAACTACAGAAGTAGAGAAAGGTAGAGCCCTAATGATAGAGGCAGAAATAAAAGGGAAAGTTTTTACCTTTTTAAATGTTTATACACCAAATAACGGAAACGGGCGAGTTCAGTTTAAAAAAAAAATAGATGAAATATTAAAACAGGTCAGAACATCACTGGTGATAGGTGGAGACTGGAACTGTACTATAGATCACACATTAGACAGAAATAGAGAAGAACCACACCCACAGTCAGGTAAAGTTTTAGACAGTATTACTAAACAGTACGGCTTGGTTGATGTGTGGAGAGAAAAAAAACATAACATTAAACAGTACACATGGGTAAAAATAACTGACAGTAGGATCTCAGCAGCGAGGTTAGATCGTTTTTATATCACTAATACAGACAGAAACAAAGTTTTTAAAACAGAAATTTACCCCAATGGTTTCTCAGACCATCACCTTATAACAGCAGATCTTCTTTTATCAGTAAAGAAAATGCAAAGTTCATATTGGAATTTTAACACTAGGTGGCTCCATGATGAAGGTTTTTGTAGGAATTTTAGGATTTTTTGGGAGGGATGGAGAGAAAAAAAGGTTGATTTTAACAACTTGGTTTCTTGGTGGGAGGTGGGAAAAACACAAATAAAAGTTTTTTGTCAAAAATATACAACAGAAGAATCAGACACAAAACAACAAATAATACAGGAACTGGAAGCAGAAATTAGGTTATTAGAAAATAAAATAACAAATAATCAAAATATTAAAGGTCAATTAGACCACAAGAAAAAGACTCTAAGCTCACACCTTCACAAGCAATCCAAAGCAGCTCTCATCCGTTCAAGAATCTCTAACATCAAGGACATGGACTCTCCCACTGCATTCTTTTTTAACCTCCAGAAAAAAACAAGACACCAGAACCAAATGGAATACCTGAAACGTCCAGACGGAAGCATCACCGAGATGAGGACCATGGCAGCAGAGTTCTACACAGAGCTCTATAGTGCTGAGGAGTGTGACCCGTCGTGTAGAGCAGAAATGGTAAAGGATCTACCTAGACTGAGCAAAGAGCAGAGGAACCTGATGGACACTGGCCTGGAGCTGCAGGAACTTTCTGCTGCCGTTCAACAGCTGGCAACTGGACGGGCACCGGGCATAGACGGACTACCAAGCGAGTTTTATAAACATTTTTGGCTTTTTTTAAAAACAGACTTGTTTGAGGTTTTTAAATGCTGTTTTAATGAAAAAAGACTTCCTGTGAGCTGCACGAGAGCGGTGCTGTCACTACTACCAAAAAAAGGAGACCTGGGACTTTTAAAAAACTGGAGACCTGTCTCACTTTTATGTACTGACTACAAGATTTTATCAAAATGCCTATCAAACAGACTAAAGAACCATCTGCACACAATAATACATAAAGAACAATCATTCTGCATTCCAAACCGGACTATAATGGACAATCTTTTCCTCATCAGAGACATCATCGACTTCTGTAAAATAAACCCGTGTAACATTGGTCTGCTATCCATTGATCAAGAACAGGCTTTTGATAGAGTTGATCATGGCTTTTTATTTAAGACATTAAAAGCGTTCGGTCTGGGAAAAGAGTTTCTAAATTGGTTAAGGCTGTTATACAGTGATGCAGTTTTTATTCTTAAGGTTGGAGGAGGACTTAACGCTCCAATACAGATGCAGAGAGGGATAAGACAGGGCTGTCCTTTGTCTGGACAGCTATATAGCATAGCGATCGAGCCACTGCTGTCCATTTTAAGAGCTAAACTACAGGGATTAGCCATTACAGGTTTAACAGAACGGCTAACGCTGTCTGCTTATGCAGATGATATAACTGTTTGTATAAAAAACCAAGATGATGTAAAAGTCTTAACAAAGAGCCTAGAGTCATACAGAGGAGCGTCATCAGCACGTGTAAACTGGGGGAAATGTGAGAGTCTTTTATTAGGTCAGTGGCAGGAGCGAAGACCTCCAACCCTACCAGACAGTCTCCAGTGGGGAAAAAGCGGTTTTAAATATCTGGGAGTGTTTTTAGGTTCAGCTCGCTACCAGAGTCAGAACTGGGAAGGCGTTGAGAGGAAGGTGTGTGCCAAGCTGTCTCAGTGGACTTGGGTCCTGCCTCAGCTGTCCTATATGGGGAGAGTACTAGTTATTAACAATCTGATCGCCTCCATGTTGTGGCACCGCCTTACTGTTCTCGACCCTCCAGAGCAGCTACTTAAAGAAGTCCAAAAGAACATTATAAATTTTTTTTGGAACGGACAACACTGGACTCGAGCCTCTGTGCTCTATCTGCCTGTACAGGAAGGAGGTCAAGGGCTCATTGACCTGGCCTCCCGTGTAAGAACATTCAGACTGCAGACTGCACAGAGGCTCCTGTATGGAGAGGACCTAGCGTGGGCAGACACAGCCTGCGTGTTGCTGCGACGGGTAGAGAACCTAAAGTACGATAAACACCTGTTCGGGTTAAACCTGACCAACATGGACCTATCACAGACAACACCGTTTTACCAGTCCGTCCTGAGAGCCTGGTCCACCACTTTAAACTGTAACAGGACACATCCTTTTCCAAACATCAAAGAAGAACCACTGTTTCATAACCCGTTTATCACATCCAGAATACTAACGTCAGAACACATTCAACATCGATTCCAGAGAGCAAAAATTACGAAGCTGAAGGAGCTGAGGTCAGGAGGGAACTGGAAGACGGCAGATCAGCTGTGTGCAGAGACTGGGGTTCGGTCCAGCCGGCTGCTACAGAGGATGCTGGGAGAGGTTATATCCGCCCTGCCCTCAGGTTTCAGGGAAGCTCTGGAGCAGGATCCTGGAGAAGACCAGCAACCTCTCCCACAGTTACCCATCTCTGCAGCCGGAGAGCACCAACAGGAGGACAAGGCTTTGCTGTCTCTTCAGACCCCACAGTTGGAAAACTTCGAAGATGCCTCAAAAAAAGCTCTCTACTGTACCTGTGTTAAAGTACATCATGAAGGTTCTCTGACTGGGTTAAAGGAGTCATGGTGGTCTGGACGGCTGATCCTAGACTCTTCCCCACAAGGCAGCTGGAGAACCCTGTACAAACCGCCCATAGAGAAGCGAACGGCTGATCTACAGTGGCGGATAGTACACGGGATAGTGGCTACAAACAGGCACGTGGCACACTTTGACCCTTCTAGGAGCACAGAGTGTTCATTTTGTGGTAGTGAGGAAACTCTGGACCATTTGTTTTTAAAGTGCAGAAGATTAAATAACCTGTTTTTATCTCTAAAAGAATGGAGCAGAAAATGTGGGTTTCTATGGGCAGATTGTTTGTACGTGTACGGTCCTAAATACCGAGCTTCACAGAAAAAGATTTGTGTTTTAATTAATTTTATATTCGGTCAGGCTAAATTTGCTGTCTGGCTCACAAGAAAAAATAAAATGCAAAAAAACGGTACAGAAGACGCTGAGATGTTGCTAAAAACTTTAATGAAAATCAGACTACGGATAGAATTTGCCTATTTTAAAATGACCCGCAGGCTGCCGGAGTTCAGGGACGTGTGGGGACAGGGGGACGTTTTATGTTCTGTGGAGAATGACGAGCTAACACTGCACTTTTAAACACACTGAATGTAATGAGTTTTTAAGTAAATGATTTGTCTGATTTAATGTTTCATATTTACATAATTTGTTTTTGACGTTTTTCTACTTTTACTTTTTTTTCTATTTTTACCTTTTTAAAAGCTACATGTTCTTTCTTGGATGTTTTTGAACTAATGTAAAAATAAAGGAAGGTCAAAGTCAAAGTCTCTCTCTCTCTCTGTCTCTCTCTCTGTCTCTCTCTCTCTGTCTCTCTCTCTCTGTCTCTCTCTGCGCATGCGCAGCGGAGAAGCGAGTAACGGGTGGAGCTGAGAGCGGTTGGCGTTTAGCCAACTTTTTGGCGAATTTTCGCTGCTTTTTTTCTTTATTTTTTGTTTTGTGTGTGAATGTTCTGAGTAACGAGAGTACTCAGTGTTGAGTTTGTGTGTGTTTGAGCGCGCGTGTGTGCGCGTTTTGTGTGTGTGTGTGTGTGTGTGCGCGCGCAGGTGTGCGTGCAGCGTGGTGGTGAGAATGGCGGATCAGGTGTGTTCGAGTCTCACTCGGCGTCATGGTGTTCGTGTGGTGTGTAATGTGAGTGTAACAGAGTGTCTGTTAGCTGCTGGAGATGTGCTTGGACACACTAATATGGTGGCTGCATCCAGGATGAACAGTGCTATTGTGATTTTTCTGAAAACGATTGAGAAAGCAAATGAACTGATAGAAAGTGGTATTGTAATTAATAATGAACTGATCAGTGTGACTCCTCTAAGTTCTCCTGCTAGAAAAATTGTACTGTCCAATGTTCCTCCCTTCATCTCTGATGCAGACATTCTCAAAGAGCTAGTGAGATATGGCCGTGTTGTCTCAGGTGTTAAGAAAATCCCCTTGGGCACGAACTCACAGAACCTAAAGCACATTATTTCTTTCAGAAGAGTCGTGTTCATGATACTGAAGGAGGGTGTTGAGGAGCTGAATTCTGTTTTTAAGTTTAATGTGGATGGTTACGACTACAGCATCTTCGTCTCCTCAGACACGGACATTAAATGTTTTAAATGTAACCAGGTTGGGCATCTGGCACGAGCCTGTCCCGAGAGGAAGGGTGGGCCTGGTGTTTCTGGACGGTCGGGGCAGGAAGCGGACGAGCCCGCCGGGGCTGTTCCCCCTGCGGCCGCGGCTCGGCCGGCCGCCGAGAGCCCCGAAGCTGCTGCTGCACCGGAGCCTGGGGAAGGTCATTCCCAGGCTCAATCCACAGCCCAGCAGCCCACTGAAGGTGAACCGGACAAAGACACGGTGGACACGGTCACTGAACAGACTGCAAAGGACGCAGTGGGTGATGGTGCTGCAGTGGAAACACCTGTGCAGGCAGAGGCAGGTACAGTGGTGCAGAGCCTCCGCCCGGAGACACCAGACGCTACACCTGTGCTAGGAGACGAAGGTGATGTGGAGATGGAGGAGGAACCCCACTTTAAGACACCGGCCAAGAGAAAGAAGGGAGGCAGAGGACAGGCAGGTAAGCAGGCGAGGAAGGACACAAAGACAGATGAAAGTGAGTCTGAGATTGACGATGTGGTAGTGGAGCTTGTTTTGAACAATCCACAGAAAACTGATCTACCAGTCGTCTATAAACTACAAAACATAAAAGACTTTTTAAAGAACACAAAATATCAGAAAAATGTGAAAATTACAGATTACTTCCCTGACCTGCCACAGTTTTTAAATGATATAAGATATTTTAAAAGAATAGGTTCGTTCAACGACTCTGAGTTTGAGAGAATAAGAAAGATGATCACAAGGTTGAACAAAGAGAAATCACTTTTATAGTTTTTATGTAAAAATGGTTTTATTAATCTCTTTAACTTTTCTTTTAATGAACGGGTTTTATATTGCGAGTCTGAACGTCAATGGTGCGAGAGAACAGGAGAAAAGAGCGAAGCTCTACCAGTTAATAAAGCTGAAGCACATTGACGTCACAATGCTGCAGGAGACCCACAGCGATCACAGCAACGCCGCTGATTGGGTGAGAGAGTGGGAGGGGCTTGTGATTTTAAGTCATAATACCTCCCTCAGCGGAGGGGTCGCCCTGCTTTTTAATCGCAGTTTTATCCCCGTTTCTTATACAGTTGAGGAGATTTTAAAAGGGAGGCTTTTAAAAGTAAAAGCTTTTTATGAAAATGAGGTTTTTGTTTTTATCTGTGTGTATGCTCCCACCAATGCAGTGGAGAGAATGGTGTTTTTAGATAAGCTAAACGCTGTTTTAGCCAACTGCAGCACATCTGAGTTTTTAATTCTGGGTGGAGATTTTAATTGCACAGCAGACAACAGAGACAGAAATCATGCAGAACCTCACATGGCCTCCCGAAAGCGTCTGTGGGAGATGATCGAGGCCCACGACCTGGTAGATGTGTGGCGAGAGTTAAACGAGAATCACAGACAGTACACGTGGGCCCATTCATTAGAGAACACACACTCACTGGCAAGACTGGACAGATTTTATGTTTTTAAACACCAAATGTCTCTTTTTGTGAAGTGTTTTATTGTCCCAGTAGGCATCTCTGATCATTCCATGCTGCAATGTTTTATCAATAAGAAGTATGTGAAACCGAAAAGTGCCTACTGGCATTTTAACACCACACTTTTAGATGACGCCAATTTTAGAGAGTCTTTTAGTTATTTATGGAACAGTTTTAAATCAAATAAATCTGATTTTAACTCTTTACAAGAGTGGTGGGAAATGGCAAAAATACAAGTAAGAGTATTTTGCCAGCAGTACACTCTAAATGTCACGAAAGACACTATTAGATCTATGAAAGCTCTGGAGATTGAATTAGTGGAACTCCAGGCCACAGGAAATCGAGGGCATATTGAAGCCCTCAAAAGTAAAAAAGCTATCATGAATGACCTGTTGGGTATCACAGCACAGGGGGCGCTGGTCCGGTCACGTTTTGTGAATGCTACGGAAATGGATGCTCCATCTAAGTTCTTCTTTGGTCTTGAGCAACAGAATGGACAGAAAAGGTACATGCATGCTGTGCGGACGGAATCAGGGGATCTCGTTTCTGAACCCACTGAAGTTCGCAAGCAGACAGTAAGCTTCTACTCGAAGCTGTACACGAGTGAGTGGTCAGTGGCACCGGATGTGGAAGAGGGCTTCCTGGCAAACCTCCCAAAGCTCTCGGAGCAGGCGGCACGAGAAATTGATGGAGAGCTAACCTTGGGGGAGCTTAGTGAAGCCCTTCAAGGCATGAAAAACGGTCGGGCGCCAGGTATAGATGGTCTCCCTGTCGAGTTTTACAAGGCATTCTGGGCGGTTATAGGGCAGGACGTGCTGGAGCTTCTGAAAGACAGCGCGAGGAGAGGTTATCTCCCTCTGAGCTGCAGGAGAGCCGTCCTGACCCTACTACCGAAAAAGGGAGACCTTTCCTATCTGAAGAACTGGCGCCCGGTCTCACTACTGTGCACTGACTGCAAGCTCTTCTCAAAAACATTAGCCTCCAGACTGACTAAGGTAATGGAACAGATCATCCATGTGGACCAGTCGTACTGTGTACCTGACAGGTCCATCTTTGATAATGTATATCTAATTCGTGATATTTTGGACGTCTCCAGACTATTGGGCCTGAAGACTGGTCTCATATTACTAGACCAGGAAAAAGCTTTTGACCGGGTTGAACACCAATATTTGTGGAAGGTGCTGGACACCTTTGGGTTCAGCCCTGGTTTTATAGCTATGATCAAGGTGTTGTATAGTGACATCGAGAGTGTACTGAAGGTTAATGGTGGTTTATGTGCTCCTTTTAAAGTACACAGAGGTATAAGACAAGGCTGCTCCCTTTCAGGTATGCTGTACTCTATTGCTATTGAGCCTCTTTTATGTAAACTGAGAGAAAAACTCTCAGGTTTTAACATTTTACAGACACACACTCCACTGTTTTTATCAGCCTATGCAGACGATCTTGCTATATTTGTAAACACACAGTCTGATGTTAATGTTTTAACTGATGTTTTAAAAGACTTTGAGGTTTTATCATCAGCGAAGGTTAACTGGGGTAAAAGTGAAGCTGTTTTAATTGGGAGGTGGGACAGGGAGCAGCCGACATTGCCAGGAGGTCTTGTGTGGAAAGAAGGTGGTTTTAAATATTTGGGTGTCTACCTTGGTAATGCTGTGTTTTTAAGGAAAAACTGGGAGGGCACAGAAGAACACATAAAAGGCAGACTGAGCAGGTGGAAGCGGTTGGTTCCAAAAATGTCCTACAGGGGGCGAACGCTGGTGATCAACAACCTGGCAGCGTCGTCCCTGTGGCACAAGCTGGCGTGTGTGGATCCACCGCCAAACCTGCTTGGAAACATCCAGGCGCTGCTAGTGGACTTCTTTTGGGACAATCTGCACTGGGTTCCACAGAGCGTCCTACACCTGCCCAAGGACGAGGGGGGGCAGGGGCTGGTTCAGCTGGCCAGCCGGGCAGCAGCCTTCCGCCTCCAGTTTATTCAGAGACTCCTCACTGGACCCAGGAATCTAGTGTGGAGAGCAGCGGCCTGTGGAATACTAAAAACTGTGGATTACCTTGAACTCGACAAAGTACTGTTTTTAATGGACACAAGTACACTGACCGTAGCTGGACTACCGGACTTTTATCGTGGGCTTTTTAAAATCTGGAACTGTTTTAAAAGGGAATACACAGGACAGAGAACCATCCATGGGCTCCTGGATGAGCCACTGGTCCACGGCGGGCGCCTGGACATCTCCAGAGGGACCACCCCGACACTGTCCAATGTTCTTCTTTCCTCCAGGATCGTCACACTACGTCAGCTGGTCGACATCGCAGGGCCCGACCTCTCACGGGCAGAGGACCTCGCAGCACGGATGGGAATGCGGTCTGTGCGAGTCGTTGACCAGCTCCTACACCGGTGGAGGTCGATGCTGACGTCGGACGAGCGAGTTCAGCTGATGGAATACAACGCTGCTGAGACCGGCCCATCAGAAGAGAGGTCTTTTCCTCAGCTGAGCATCGCTCCTGACCTGGACGGATGCGGCGGTCCTCTTCTGGAGTGTAAAGGCGAGGGGGAGATGAACTTGGAGACAGTGTCGGGTAAACTGCTCTACAGAGCCTGTGTAAAGGTTTTTAATAAGAAAAAGTTGAACGGGAAGGTAGACACCCCATGGAGAAGTGTACAGGGTTTTAATTCTGATTTTAAACCTGAATGGAGAGCACTGTATAAACCACCATTAACCAAGAGAGTGTGTGACCTGCAGTGGAGGCTTTTACACTGTATTATTTCTGTCAACGCTTTTATCTGTATTTTAAACCCTGAGGTCACAGCTCAGTGTCCATTCTGTACAGAGAGAGAAACTGTTTTTCATGCTTTTATTTACTGTTCTAGACTCTCTCCACTGTTTGTTTTACTGAAGAGCATTTTACAGATTTTTAATGTAAATTTTACTCTTCAGACTTTTATCTATGGTTTTAAATATGTACGTAAAGACAGATTTAGGTGTCAGCTGATTAATTTTATCTTTGGCCAGGCAAAAATGGCCATTTACATCAGCAGAAGAAACAGAGTGACACTAAATGCAGATCATGACACTGTGAGAGTTCTGTCCAGACTCATTAAGTCACGAGTTTTAATAGATTTTAACTTTTATAAATGCACTGGGGACCTGAAGATGTTTGAAGCTGTGTGGTGTTGTAATGAAGCTCTCTGTTGGGTAGAAGAGACAGAACTGTGTTTTAACCCACAAGTCATGTGAACTCTATTTTTATGTTTACTTATTTATTTATTTAATGGCTTTTAATTACTGACCTTTTCTACTAAAGTGTCTGTAATATGACAATCTGTAAATAAAATGGATTGTAAAAGTCAAAAAGTCTCTCTCTGTCTATACCTTTCTCTCTCTGTCTCTCTCTCTATACCCTCTCTCTCTCTCTCTATACCCCACCCCCTCTCTCTCTCTCTCTCTCTCTGTCTATACCTCTCTCTCTATCTCTCTATACCCCTCTCTCTATACCTCTCTCTCTCTCTATACCCCCCCCCCCTCTCTCTCTCTCTCTCTCTCTCTCTTTCTGTCTATACCCCTCTCTCTCTATCTATATCTCTTTCTTTTTCTCTCTGTCTCTCTCAAGTTTTTTTCAGCAGAAAAATGTACTATATTTTGTTGTAAAAATGTACATAAAAACATGTTTTATGGTAATTTAATTTACTTCATGGTCTCACTGTTAAATTTCATAGTACATTTTTTTACTGGGGATATAGATGTTAAATCAGTCAATGTTGGCTAACCAGTTATCTGTGGACTTTGCTATGGGACAGTAGGGTGGGAAGTTGATGAACTGGCTGGAAGTGGAAACCAATAGCAGTGCTCAATAAATAAGAGGGTTTCAACAAACGTTTGTCTATATAGTGTACATCAGATAAGAGTAGACAACTGAAAAGCGCATGTAACCCTGGTGCACTCTTGGAAACATGCATTTTCTGTTTCTAGACTTTCCTCTCTCCTTGTCTTTTTGGGTTACTGTCTTGCAAAGATACAGCAGTTTCCTTCACTCCCTTTGTCGTGTCTGCATACTAGCTCAAATTTAAAATAATCTGCTGTAGAGCTTGGATGCAGCACCTTTAGTTCACCTGAGTGATATCACCTGCTAATTATTGTCATCTTTGTGCTTGTAAGAAACATAGCACAAGCCAAATGGTGCACAGCATTCAGTCTGCTCTTGTTGATGCTGCATGAATTAAATAAAAAATTATGTTTAATAGGGGTGTGCACATTGTAGTGTTGTGATAATACCAGTATATATTTTCATTTTTCATGATATTTCAACATCTTTACATAATGACATATACTGTATTTGTTTAACTATTATAAATCAGTCTAATGCACCTTGGATCAAATCTCGAAATTGGATTAAATCTCCAATCGGCAGTGGTGACACAGAAAACGCCGCCAGTAGCCCAGCTCTAGTGAATTGCAGTAGAGTACCTTCTAATGTATTTATTATTAATAATATTAATAATAATAATAATAATAATAATAATACCAATAATAATAATAATTCTGTTTAGAGCTTGCACATACTGTTTATTAAGCAGTAAATGAAAGTGTTGCTACATGTCTATATTATTTTTATAGTAATATAATATTGGTGTGTGTGCTTTTTTTTTATATAGAAGTATCAGTCAGACTTGAGTGATTGAAATGGAAACTCAGAATAAGGTAAGGAGTAAATAAACTGTCAAACAATTAAAATTACTGTTTAAAGGGGATACATCAAAATTAAATCCCCCATAATTAAATATCCCCTATTTTTTTTGAGCAATATATAATAATGAAACATTAAATTAAATGGACACATTCACCCAGTGTCCATACCTGCTGAATTCAAATAAGGGTCAGAGGGATATCCAGCAGGACAGGGCGCAAAGTTGGGCTCAACCCTAAATAGGGTAACAGTCTTTTGAAGTGCATACACAGTGGGGCTGTCAAGTCAGATTGGCTATGGGAGCAGTAAACACTTTTTAAGACAATGTCATCTCCTTCATTAAAACAAATTCAGCATTTCTCTCAAATGCACAGCATTTTCATTGTTATTAAATTTATTACTATTATTATCAGTAGACTTGTTTAAAGTAGCTCTCTCCATTCATTTTTATTGTTTGCTGAACGTCTTTCCACACTTTATTTCTGGAGTTTGTTTTTACTTATTCCTCTAATGCTGGGATTACTTGCATTGTAGTCTGCATGAAAAAGAAAACTGTTATTTAAGGTTGTTTCAGAATCAAAATCACACTCTCAATTTGCCTGAAAGAAGAAATGGTATGTGGACTCCTACACTGGACGTTGTGTAATGATAAACAAGCTCTTTTTTACACACAACTTGGTGCCTTGGTGGTCCAAAAATTCCACAGTCCTGTTTTTCCAAAATTATCATCCCTTGTTTTTCACAGCCCAAGCCATTAGAATGTAGGAGTGGTTGATATTTTGGTACAGGTACATCAAAGTATAGTCTTACCTTTAATATTTGATTGCAAGAACAATTCACTTGATTTTAGTCTCTATCATTCATTTTCAATAAAAACAAGTACATAATAAAACAACTGATTTCTATGTTTGTTATTTATAAAGCAGTGGTGTGTCTGTGTGTGTGTGTGTGTGTGTGTGTGACTTTATAGGTAATCAAGTGTAAAGCTGCTGTGGCATGGGAACGTGGGAAACCTTTTTCTATTGAAGAAGTGGAAGTAGCTCCACCTAAAGACCATGAAGTGCGAATTAAGGTAAGTAATTTCCCCAGGCAGTCCAATTTAAATGTGTAATGATTCCTCTTACCTGCTGTGTCTTTCAGTGATCACATGACCCATTGTTTAAACCCTTTATCTATATATATATTACATGAAATTTGGTACACAGGTTCATCTTACCTCTTAGGTGCTCACTAAGAAACGGTTTTGATAGATTTACAATCTAACTGCCGAAATTTGCAAAAAACCGTGAGCCTTTGTAAGGGTAGGATTGGCTGGGGGTTCTGTCAATCATATTGTGGTTTGTGTGAGAAATGCGCAGGAACTAGGGGGCGAAGAAGTTGTTCCGAGACGGCGTTCGGACACGTGTAGCTGAGAGGGTTGTTCAGAAATAAAAAGTCTTATCTTTATATCTCTTATCAACTCATCTACGCTTTAAATTTGAATCTATATATAAATATGCGAAATACCACTGATTGACCTACTGACTGACTCATCACGAAATCTCTGGAACTACCGAACAGATTTGCACCTCTTAGGTGCTCACTAAGAAACTCTTTTGATAGATTCACAATCTAACCACCGAAAATTCGCGAAAAACCGCAAGCCTTTTGTAAGGGTAGGAATGGCTGGGGGTTTTGTCAATCATATTGTGGGTTGTGTGAAAGCGCACATGCGCAGGAACTAAGGAGAGAAGAAAAAGTTGTTACAGGATGGCGTTCACTCAGCTATTTTAGTTGCTTGTGTAACGTATGTATCATGCGGGCTGCTAGTTAGTTATAAGAGTCCAATCATTTGTTCCAGGTAACATTTGTTGGTATTTTGAGATCGTATCTGCTCTATGGCCCAGTCTGCCTTTTTTCGTTACCATTTACACTTTGTCATTTAGCAGATGCCCTTACTCAGAGTGATTTACAGTTTGTACAGTCTTATAGTATAAGCAATTGTGGGCAAGGAGGAGCCAACAACTTGTATCCATTTATATCATCCAGCTATTGTAATTTTTAGCTTGTATTGACTTGTGTGTGTGTATATATATATATATATATATATATATATATATATGTACCTGGA
>JAUZSV010298316.1:0-11864 GCA_034780495.1 Parotocinclus cesarpintoi
ATGGATGCTTTTAACATAACATTGGACAGACTCTGAAGAAGAGTGTGACTCCACACCTACATTTAATTCTGAACCTAACATTACCACAAAAACGGTTAGATCCACTGCAGTGACGGCAGAGCAACTGAACGCACTGGAACTGGCTCGAAATGAGCTAAATCACCTTCTCGCCTTCGGCTCGTGCCTACGACCAAATCACAGCCGTGATGTTATTCGCGATAACACACTCCCTCTCGTGTTTTATTGCTTAAATAACAACTCCACTTATGTAGCAAGTTCGTTATTCAAAGTGAAGTTGAATCAAAGGTTGGGTGTAGGTTTTACTTGGTATGCACTTGAGGATCTGTAGATTTTTTTTTTCTCTAGAGTTTTTGGTAGTAGTCTTCTGCAGATATGGAGGCTGACTGTAATTACTGCATTGTCTTGTCTGGTAATGTCTTTACTTTATATAACACATGCAAGCCTAACATGACACTATACCAGCTCACACCTCGTCACAGGCATGGATTTCTTTTTCTTGTGAGTCCAGTATAGAGATGATATAGAGTATGAATTTGCAATATAGACTGTAGACCTTTCTAAATATACTCTCATCTCAGCCATTAGCTTTTGCTCTGACACCGTTTTGCAGACATTTCACCTGTTTCGTATAATTTTTACAGTAAGTAATAAGGTGTGCAATAGCCTAGATTTGATTACACAAACCTTTCATATATTAAATTTTTCAAAGGATGAATAGCAAGTAAAAAAGTAAGGAGTTTTCACATAAGCCCTAACCAGTACCACAGGAGAATACCTGGGTAAAAAGCATGCGTACAAGGGTTTGTGATAGGCATCCCTGTAGAATTCTCTGTTGATATAAATAGATGCTTCTCCACCAAATTTTGAGTGACTTGTAAATGGTCAAGTGTTTGTCACTTCTGGTGCTGAATAGCTGATGGACACCCGTTGTGTCAAGTGTTGAGCACTGAGCCTTTTTTTTTTGTTTAGAGGAATGTGCTTTGTATACATAAGCATCGGGAATAGTGAAGAACACCATACCACAAACAGCCTCCTCCAAGGCCACTACTTAAAGATAATGTTAGATTGTTAAGAGCTCTGCGAGAATCCTAGAAAACTGGAACACTGAGGACCACATTTTTTTTGGTTGGTGGACTCATGGCTATTTACAAGGGTAGCTTTTCCATTTGTATCAAGAACCAAAAAATGCTTGAAAATGCAATTTTATTTGCATGGGAAATGTTTTGTGCCTCTTTGACTGGCCTCAATCTTTAGAATAAATGTGAGGATTTTTGTTTGGTTTTGGTTTTTACTGCACTGACATGACTGTATTTCCTCAATATTCCAGACAAAAACAAAATCAGCTTACAATTAACCAATCACGCTAACACAATCACACCCATTCTTGATTTGAAGCTGTCCGTGTGAAAGAGTGTGCGCTTGCGTGTGCGCACGCCTGCTTGTGTCTGTGTCCAGCTGTATGTGTGTGAACTGCAACGAGTATGTTATTATTCATGAATGATTTGACATATTTAAATAATCTATTAAATTAAAGGGTGCTGCAGATGGTTAGTGCTGTCACCTCAAAGATCCATCATTCAAATCCCAGTGAAGACTATATTTTTGTGGATTTTGCATAATTAGCAAAAGGGTTTTCTTTGGTTTCCTTCAATGTTTAAAATACGTGTTGGGGTAATTAGTGGCTCAAGCACTAGCTTTGTGAATTAGCCCCATGTGTAGGTATAGCAGAAAACAACTAAATGATCAAACTTTACAGTGGTGCAATAGGAACTTTACAGTTAGAATTTTAGCACATTAACACACTGAAATATACACACACACTTCTTGTTGGTGCTTCTTGTTGTCATGCTGCTTGCATACCAAGGCCCTTTATGATTTGTCTCGGCTTTCTCCTGTAGCCGAACCTGAAAAGCTAGGGAGGAAAAAGAGAATAAGGAATTATTTATTTAAGTAAATGTGTCGGACATGCTGGCGTTTGTAGTCCTCGCAGCCACATTGGGTCCAGTGGGCCCTATCTGCTCGTCTGTCAGTGGCTGACTAATCGAGGAACATCAGCAGTACATCCCCCGCCATCCTCTTAACCCTTTCTGTATTATTTCAGAACATGACAGGACAATTTGTTTAAGCTATTAATAAAGAACTCAAAGCGTCAACACTAGTTTAGTGTTTATAATTACATGAGTAATTTAAATAACACTGGAACAATTGCTTGTATTCACAGTGTGTAAATCCAGTGAGTCATCACTTGTGTTGCACAGAGTTAATTATACAGCATGTACACCCAGTTGCAGCAAGACGCTTCAGTCGGTAACTCATTGTATTTAGGAAAGGAATTGAAAGTGTTTGCTCATGTGTTGAGTTTTTTGTTTTAACTTTTGTTAAAACAAAAACTTTTGTTAAAGTATATTAAAAAGAACATTTAAACTAATGAGACAGAATATTACACCTAGTGTATTATTTTTTTTTTTTTTTATTAATTATTTATTTAATGATCCTCTATTTAATGACCTCTCTCACACTGGCTAATATTAATGAGTACACCATCCGGAGATGGTGCATGGCAGGGTTGTGGAAGTATGTGTAAGCAGTTCATATGAGGAGCTTTGTTAAACCAATTTAATTTAATTATTTAGTGTGCCATTAGGTGTAAAAACGTGATGATTTTTTTTAGTCGTACGTATTCAGGAATATGGAAAATTCTAAATTGTTTGCAAACTTGCAAGCACAATCCTAGACATGTTTACACAGTTTGTTCACGTGCATGATCTGTTTCATATTAGTGGCGATTATATACTCTACTGCCATAAGACGCCTAAGTAGATTGTGATGAACAAGGGTTGATAAAAGTTCACCTGAGTGATACACCTAAGCAGTCATGCAGCCATGACTTGAATTAGCACTTCTGTTTTACCATAGTATGAGGTTTCAAATCATTTTTCTTCATATTGCTTTGAAAAAGAAGCAGAAAGATTACAGCATCTAATGCTTTTGTGTACTTTTTGTTTTTGTTTTTCCCCTTTTAGGAGAAATGAAGATTTATGAAAGTAGTATTGAGAAACAAAATGTACCAATATTAATATACAAAGAAACAAAGCTGGTGATATCCAGTTTACACACACTACTAAAAATTGCATTTTGGAATATCTCTTATTTTTTGAGCAGTATACTAAATTGGATGCTATATTCTGTTTTGGTTTGCATGTCTGCTTTTTCCCTCAGCTGTTATGTATATTTACGTATTATGTATATTATACAGTGTGTTCATTGTTTATTCTGCAAGAGCTGAAATTGCCTTGCTGTGTTTGTGCATTCCTCACAAAAGTGTATAGGATCCAAGATGTAAACTTGATGCAACTTTAACTATTGCTATTTCATGCTTGAAAAATGCTCCGTTTCCCCACACCAGACCAGTCTCTAGGGACACCCAACCATTTTCCCCACCAGCAGTGTATTTGTGAGGAGGGCAGCAGTGAAGGGAAAGTGGAGGCTGTAATTAATCATAGCAGATGTTTATTGGTAGGGAGTGGTGCTCTGCTACAACACACAATGGACAAGCTTCATTAGAAGTGAAAAGAGCTGGTGATAATGAGACCCAATTGCACAAACACATCTCTGTAGTCATATAAGTATGGGATGAAATATGTACATTCAATTTCCTAAGTTTTGGCTAATTTGGCAACTTTTAGTATAATAGTTCTATAAAAAAGATAACACAAATTCACTAATTGTAATACAAATGTTCCATATAAACTTTTCTGAAAATTCAGTTCTCATTTCTATCTCGTATTTAAATGGACCAGAATGTTTAGAAACTCAAGTGGTAATTCACTTTGTTTCTATAAGGCATTAATATGGTTGTGCACTGAGCCCCAATTCCATTAATCATTTGATGTTGAGTTTATAAAACTGATATGGGCAAGAAGCATACTGACCTTCACAAATGAATGCTTATGCTTGATAGCATATGCAATGTTAAAGATTAGTCAGGCGTTGCAGTTCAAACACTCAAGCTCAAACAAGTGCATAACTGTTCATATATAATTCTAGACAAACTGAGGGGGTATGTTTACAAAGCTTAAACCCTCTTTAAAATAGCAAAGGATGTCAGTATTAAAGCACTGCTTCATGCTGAGCTTCATTATTATTGTTATACACTCACTGATCATTTTATAAGAAATGCAGGGTGAATCTAAAGTCACAGGACAGCATGCTGCATGGTGGACTTTTTTTGCACAGGCTGCCAAAACCAGCGATGAGGGGTTTTTTGTGTGGTTTTTTTGGGTTGCAATTTTTAGACCACCACTACATGACTTGTGAGCCACAGTCTCAGTTTCTCCAGATTTGTCTGAGGGATTCAACAGTGCTGTGTGAAATTGGTGTATTGAAATTGAGGTCATTGCAAGACATCAGAATCTAACTATTAAAGAAGATAATAAATAAATGGGACTAAAAGGTATGTAGAGAAACAGAAGGACATTGTTTTCCATGAACAATGGCAAGTCTTTCAGTCATTTGCATGTGACGCAAACATTCTGTGTTTATGGCCAATACTGTAAACTGGCCTATGCTGCAGAAATTGTATTAACTTCCATATGCAAGAGTGCCATCACTGAGCAGACAAGTTGAAATTAAATTGCAGATGAGCAAACACTTTGCTTTGGCTTGATTTGTGGTGAGATTGAACCAAGTTGTCATAACACTGTATCCCTTTTCTACAGGGCATGGAAAATATTTGTATGAGCTTTAAGTGATCTGGCATAATTAACTTGCACTGTTCTAGTTGAAAGACAGTTTAATCTTCCCCAATATCCAGTGAAAACTAGAATTATACAGACAAACTAATTTCGTTCACTTGAAAAACAAGACGGTATTACTTCCATAAATGTCACACTCTTGCATTAAGCAAAAGCCTAAAATCTACCAAATCCATTTGAATTAAATTGGGATTTGTTATACGCCATACAGCGTATAACTATACTTGTTTAACAAGCTAAAATAAATTGTTACGGCTGCAAGGGACAATGACATGAGTATAAAGGATAATAAGCAGTTGGTTTGCATGATACCTGTTGATATTTTATAGTCAAATTAATATTTTTAGGATAAACAAACAGTTAAAGTAGCTTTTACCTTTAGTGATTTAATCAAAAACAAAAAAACCATGAGAATCTACTCTAATACTTGTGTTTTAACAATGCAAAAACAAATGTAGTGATGCTAATTCCATCGACTGCACACTTCTACATGCTCTAGACACATTACCCATGCTAACTAAATGCTCCTCGTAAACCTTCCTTGCCATGAAGATGGCCCAAGAGCACTTACCCCGTCAAACTCAGCAACTAACTTAACACACAGCTGCCTTGGCACAGTGGTGAAGGTACTTTCCTGCTGAGCCGCTGCCAATCTTAGATTGTAGCAGTTGTAAATTGTTGTGGATAACAGCATCTGCTAAATGTTATACATATGACACTTTTATTAGAGCACTGGAAAAGTGGGGAAGTGCTTCTTTTGAGTATAAGACATAAAGCAATGTTCCTTGTACTCCTTTTTCCAGAGCATCTCCTTGTAAGGACTTCCAGTAAATTCTGGCACTTCATCCAGTGTCCCCCCCTGTGTCTGTTGCATTCATTTTAATTACAACTCCTTGTTCAGTTGGGATCAGTGCTGTGATAAAATCAATATCTCTCACTGCTCTGCTTCCTTGTCTCACTAACACAAATTGTTTTAATCACTTCTGCTCAGTTAATCTGAAATTAATCGCATTGGCATATTTACAGCACAGCTCCAAAGATCTCACTATTGCAAAACAGACCATACAGCCAAATCTCTAATGGTAGATTGTCATCTGTATGTCTGTTAATTTAATCCCGATTCTGAATGCACTTAATGCACTTAATAATCTGATAATACTTGGATTTCTGCAGTTATCTGATTATTCATGTATATAGCATACTCTGATCACCAACACAAAGTCCGATGTTGGAACAAACCAGTTGTCAGCTTAATTTCATTTGTCAATAAACATCCGTTCCTACATTTCAGGACTGCAACATGGGGATGGGGCAAAATGTCCCTTCTAATTTATTGACAATGTCCAGAAGCGGCGACAACTTCTCTGGTCTGAGATGCATCTTGGATAGAACTTCATACAGTGAAAATGTGTATTGTGGTCAAACCGATCAGTATTTACAATCTTTTTCGAAGGAAATGCAGGCTGTATGAGACAAAAAAATATTAAAGACCATGCACATCAGCTTCAAGTCCAAAAGCCAGGGTCTATCAGGGGACGTGGTTGTCGGTGCCCTTGGCAAAGGACATTTTTAGTTCTGTGATGGTAGCATAAATGCAGTTATGTAATTCCAATTAGATTTTAGAGCAAAATTAAGTATTTCACGAGTACGTCCATGCATTTAGCAACAAATAAAATCAGAAATGGGTAAGACTGATGTGCAAATCAATTCCTGTCTTTCTTTAAGGAATAATAATAGTAATAGTAATTTTCTCATCTCATGAAAACTGCAGATTCTCTGGTCACCTTTACTCCTCAAAGCCTTTTGTGGACACTGCTTTTGTACCAGATCATGGTTATAATCACTTTTGACATAACCTATTTGAAATCACATTATAAATAGTTTTTCTACCCCCTTACTAGCTGTAAATTGCTCAAACCCTTTTGCAATGTGTTGCATGTATGTATGTATAGTGCGATATGGGTTTTTTATTTTTGCATTTTCCAAACTATTTTAGCTTTTCTGATTTGAAGATTTAGGAATCAGATTAAGAAATCTGGTGACTAGGGCTAGATTTTAGATTCAGAACCACTGGCTCAAATCATGTAAACCTGCGGGTTTTCAACAATCCTATTACTCAAGTGCATGTATAGTCATTGATTGGATTACTGACAAACTGATTTTCAGTGAAACAGTAATTATTAAGCTGTGTGTTATTAAACACACTGACCGTTTCACTGAACTGCTATTTAAATGTGTTCAGTAACGTGTGTCGCTGCTGTTTGCCTCTATCAGTTCTTATGAAGTGTTGAAATGTCTGATTTGCGCACTCATGCTTCCCCTCAACACCGTTATCTCTGTACATATGTAATGGCTGGGCGTTAAAGTGTGTTTTCCCAGTGCAGAAACTGTGGTTTTTGAATTACAAGTATATAGATATAAGATATGACAATCTGGTTATACTAGTGGTTTCTGGATATTCTTTGACTGCAGTCACTCAGCTGTGTTGCTCATTGCAATTTCATCTGGTAATCAAGCCTTTACAAATACCAATCATTAAATGGTAGAGAGTGTTTTACAACTAGTTTTAAGGATTTGTTTTTATCTGAGAGCGGGATTCCTAACTGAGAGGTGACTGCCACCTGATCACTGGTGATTTTCAGGTTTGGGTTTCAAGAGCTGAAGTGGAATTTATCTGAAATGTCATATTGCCTAAGGCTGGAGTACATCTGCAATAGCCTTTATAGAGACATGTCTACCTGAGGCCTGGGATTCTGTCCTTACTCCTTACGAAAAATGACCTGAGAATACCCAGCATTTGTGATGCTACTTTATGGTCTACTATTTAAGTAGTTTGTTCTGTTTTAAGAATGTAAACCATAAGCCACAAACAACATGTAAATAGTTTGAAAATACATTACACACAATTATGGATACAATTACTAGTAAATGAATATTACTAAGGCTGTACTAAACTAGTAAACTAGAACTGTTTGACAATCATATATTGTCTTTAATCTTGAATTTTATCTTACAGGAAGTTCTGTAATTCCTCCTAAGTGGTGATTACCTGGTTGTTTGTGAGATCAGAAGCACTTTTGGTTACTGTCACTTTTAATGCAACATCACTGAAAGTTGATGCTTCATGAAAATTTCCTCCAGCAAATCTATGGCATTGTTTAGTATAAAGGACAATAATAATTTTAAGTAAAAAAAAAATAAAAAAAAAATATATATATATGTGTGTGTGTGTGTGTGTGTGTGTGTGTGTGTGTAAGTGTGTAATATAATTTTTTTTTTTTTTTTTTTTTACTTAAAATTATTGTCTTTTACAATAAACAATGTCATAGATTTGCTGTTAAGTTTGTTGTTAATGTTAGTGTCTGCTAAAATCAGTTAAATTTACATTTACAGAAGTTAACAAACATTATTCAGGGTGACTTACAATGTACACTGAGGAGCTCAACAAAAGCAGTTTGTCTTTTTTAGACGTGAACTTTAAACTTCTGGGGCATATTCATGAAGATCTAGTGACAAAATTCTAAGAATTGTGGATGTTAAAGGTAACTTAGTTACTTAAGAGTTATGAGTAGATTCTAGTAAAGTTAAAAGTTATTTAGAAAGAATCGAAACCCCTAAAAGAGCTCCTAAGGTGAAAAGCTTTTACGTTTAGAGAGGATGACTTTGAGGAGGTATATGAGTTCATTTAAGCAGAGAAGAAAATGCACAGATGACGAGGCAGAATAAATGTTCTTTTAATACTGAATAAGAGTAATTTATTCTAACGCTACCAAGTAGATCATACAGGAGCAATGTTTGTAGCTCATCTAATTAGACACGCGCTCTCATCTCTTACCCAGAACAGCAATGCCGTAACACCAGAAACGAAAGCTACATATTAATCAACTCCACCAGTTACATAGATTAGACAATGTTAGCAATAGATAACTGAAAAGAGCAGAGACGCATTTCCTGTAGTTGATTCCTATGGATTGTTTTTACAAAACAATATACATGTATTTCTAGAAATGTTAGTTATGTTGAAGACTCCAAGTGTAAAGTGTAATATGTAGTGAAAATTATTGCTTTAAGATATTCATGCAAGGGTATGAAGGTGCTCCATTACTTCAGGTGAATCAGTTATAACCTAAATATGTGTATTTAAATCAGTTTAAAGATTATTTTGGGTGGAAATTCATATCCACCACCAGTCCAGTATTGTAAATCTCATCTTGCATCTTTAAGTAGTTAGTTAGTTAGTTTTACTTACCAAGCTTTGTGGAGGATTAGCAAATCCATTAACTTTTAAGCAAGAGGGTTTTCCAGTTGTGGTATTAATAATTGCGATGCTTTTAAATATCCGTATTTGGATCTCTTGATTATTACATTTTGATACCCATCCCAGTGTCTATATGACACAGGATGTGACAGCTGTATTCTGTTTCGCTGCATGTCCTATGTTTATATATTTGTATATGTTTACTATGTGAACAGTTTATATTAGTATATGATTCGCTTTATACATTCTGTTGTGGAATGCTGGTGAACCGTTAGTTGACGTGTTCATGACTATAACTTTGCACCCCATTGTTTATGGTGAGCTCCAGCTGAGAAAGAACGTTTTTTTTTTTTTTTATTTCAAGTTTATTTATATAGCGCTTCTTACACTGAAAAAGTGGCAAGGAAAAACTCCCTAAAATGGTTGGAAGAAACCTTGCGAGGACCAAGACTCTCAACAGGGGACCCATCCTCCATGGGTGGCCTAGATGCTAACTAAATAAACACCAAAAGAATATTAAATTAAAACAATACCAGGTCAATAAATAAATAACAAATTAATGTTAAAAGTTAAATCAGTAATAGAAAATATGAAAATAAACTAAATTATTAAAAAAATAGATAATAAAATAAGTCCTAGTGAGTGCACTCTGGTGAGACCTGCCTCATCTGTGAAAATATTTAGAAGTGCAAGTGCTCTTTCCATTCCTCATGCTTAATAGAGAAGGACATGGGAGAGACAGAATGAGATGGTGAACGTATTTTCACCACATGCAGTTCTTTCTCTAGACATTACTGGTCAGTGCTTAGGGTTTAGCCCATAAACCAGAGAATATCTCAACTATTACGTTTTCTCTTTGGCTTGCTTAGCCCATTTTATGTCTCTTTGGTCTTCCTCCAATTAGTCTGCCTCTTTCTCCTTCCCTGGTTTCTTCATCTTGCTGCAAATGGCAGACCTTTCACTCGCCAGTAGACAACACATGCTCAAAGCACGGAAACCAGAGAGGCTGTTTAGTGTCTACTTTGTAGCTGCCGTGTCCATTAGCCTAGTAATCCTTTGTGAACTTTATACAGAACCAGAACTTTTGAAGTCACACAAATGCCTTAATATGTTTATTTTGTTATAGTAGTACTGTTAATTATAGTTAGTGGTCATTATTGTTAACATAAACATATATAAAGGCATAAAGTGTCTAATACGCTGTCTTTCTGCTGATGCAGTGGCCACATTATGCTGAACCCTGTGAGACTTGTTGCCTCTAGCCTGTTGTACCACTGGTTTGAGAGTCTAATCATAATGCATTTTGATGTGGGAATTTCCTAAATCTTGGTGTTAAAAAGGTGAACCTCTGGCTTATTGGCTTATCTTGTAAAGCTGTCTGCGTTTATTCACAGAATGGATACATCCTCGTAGTCAGTGATTACACACAAGATGACAGATCTATGTTTTTAGATAATTAACTGCTCAAATGAGCTTTTGTGTGCATTGGCATAAGCAGTGTTGCTCATATTAGGTCATTGCATTTGGCAGTTAAACAGTCACATCTATGATTACTGTTTGTAGTATCTCCAAAACCCCCACAATGTTGAAACCTTGTTTTATTAATGGTGTGCATGAAAATTAAGCTTTCACTCTCATAAGGATCAGTGAATCACCTGGGATGTTGCCTTCAGTTTGCACTCACTTATTCACCACACATTTGCCACAAACTATCAGTGGCACAGGCTGTGAAGTGTAAAAATAATTATATATATATATATATATTGGTATTGTATATTTTAAACAATTATTGTTGTTGTTTATTCAATGAAGTCTTATCTACCAAATAAAGCTACTCGTGCCAAGGACATATTACTTTTCCTCCTATTGATCAAAGTCATCAGTCTTGAGGACATTTTTCCTGGTCAGCTTTTTCAAAAACATGGTAATTCCCTTGGAATTCTACTGTCCAAGCCAATTTAACTGGGATTTTGACGATCCCTACATGGTGTCTCACTGGTCAATGTATGAGTCATAATATATTGTTTTAAAAGCAAAAAATTTAAAAAAGCATTAAAATGATTTTCCAGTGTCGTTGGTTTTTCAGTTTTTGATTCAATTAAAGTTTATTTATATAGCGCTTTTTACAACTGAGCATTGTCTTAAAGCAGCTTCACAATATTACACTGTCTTAACCCCCTGAGGTTTAAGGATATTACCTCGATTTTGAGATATTTTCATAATTTAGCCTTTAAACCCACTTATATGTAACGTAATACCCACATATTTTATATAAAAATATTAAGAACAGTCTCAATAATGAGGAAATAAGTTACTTGGAGGAAGTATGTAGAGATTATCTGGCCCTAAAACCTGAAAAACCTGTAATCCGATTTAAAAATTCTTCATACATCTTGTAAAAAAAATATTTTGTGTGGACGAACTGTTTTGGTGTTTGACATTGATTTACCAATTAGTCTTAGCTTCTCATCAGTAGTTGACAATGAATAAAATAGTATCCAGTTATAGCTGAGAGACTTGTGACAGACGGATTCACCAGTCAGACAAGAGAGGAGGGTTGCTCGTTTTTATAGGCTCATAAGTTGGGATGTGAGTGACGTACAGACTCAGTATTGGATGGGATGAAAGAACGGACTCTGTTGATTCAGGAAATGTTTGAACTGTATTTCTGCGCTATGTTATCGCAAAGGTATTAACAGAAACGCCCGGAAACACAGCGTTTGACGCAACCGCGCGTCAGTCGACCCCAGGGGGTTAAAAGGCCAATCCCAAGTTGAGCAAGCCTAGGGCGACAGTGGCAAGGAAAAACTCCCTAAAATGGTAGGAAGAAA
>JAUZSV010298425.1:0-11863 GCA_034780495.1 Parotocinclus cesarpintoi
GAATTTGATATCTTTATGTTTGAAGCCTGAAATGTGGCAAAAGATTGAAAAGTTCAAGGGGGATGAATACTTTCGCAGGCCACTGTATATACACAGAATTGTTTTATATTCTTTTAGTTTAAATTTAAATGTAGTCTGTCTTTGCTTAAGGGCTGGGTGAAGGGTCTCACTGACATGCTAGTCTCCCATGACATGCTAGTCTTCCTGACATTCATTAACATGCTTTTGATTACATCAGAATAAAACTGGAGGTTCCTTGAGGTACCACATACATTTCCCCCAAGGATGAAAAGTTTCTTAAAGGTCTTTGGACTAGACCTGTGGAAAAGCATATGATAGGAGAAAGGGTAATAAAACATTTATAGTCTTTAACTATATCATAGTGTACTGTATCCATAGCATTATTGAGAAGTGGTTATTGTTTGGAACCACCATCTCATAAGCTAGCAAAATGTCACTGGCAACTTTGTTGGACTTGCAAGTCTTTTTTTTTTAATTGAGATTGGTCAGTCTCTGTGTGTGACAGCAAGCTTGCCAGCTGTACACAAAGCTGGCTTATATGGCAGGGTGACAAGAAAAGCGGAATCTACTAATAAAAAAAAGTACTTTATGGCAGAAAGGGTTGGCTAAATGGATCCAACATTTTTACAATTTAAAATTTGCGAAAACCAAACACCACACACCACTCTAAATTTCATTTCTAAATATCCCCTAATTTTGTGAGCAGTGTATGTTCTGGCAATGTTTTTCTTCAGCAGGGACTGGGAAAATGGTCAGGATTGAAGGGGAAACTAATGCTGCCAAGTATACAAGAAAAACTCTGGACAGTTGAAGATTATTAACATTTTTACCATTTTAAGTCTGTGATTGTGTTGGGAGAAAGGTTAATTGCAATGTATCACAAAATTCTGCAACAAAGAATCTGGATGCACAAAGCTAGATGATATTCAGATGATCATACAGACTAATGGCCATAATTTAAACAAAGATTGTCAAGGGTCTGCTCACTTTTCCCTGTTATCCAAAATAGGGGGAGATGTGTTGATTTTAGATTGTGGGACAAAAAAGTAATTTTTCAGTTTTTCATTATGGGGTATTGTATGCCGAATGATGTGGGCACTGATTAATTTTTTTTATTTTAGCTAACTAAATGTGAAAAAAGGGAAAGGGAGTTTTGGTCCTCCCAAGGTTTCTTTCTTGTAAGGTTTAGCAAGTTTTTCATTTCCACTGTCTTTCTAGTCTTGATGAATTGGGGATTGGGGTTTTGTAAAGCAGCATTGAGACAATGCTCTATTGTTAAAACACTAAAAAAAGTTACCCATACTATTTTAAAGGTGTGTGACGATTTTCTGTCATTTGTCGTAGATACCCTGCATAGTCATTGGCTATTTTACAAGTAACTGCATGACTAATAATGTGTGTAAATAATAGATATGACTTCAGCATTGCAAATTCAAATACTGATTTCTCCAGGCTGCCACTGTTCAGCTTACATATAAGTGGATAATTAAGTATGCTAAATTCAATAATGGTAATGTAGGGCTGCTAAAATTAATGCTACTAAAACTTCTCATCCTGCATGTAATTATTGCCTTTGTTGATTTTCCTTCTGCTACATATCCAAAGTGATCTGCAGTTTTAACTTTGCTCAGGAACCCAGTGGAAGCTTGGTGGAACTAGACTTTGAACTCAAAGTCGTCTTATTAGTTGTCCAGAAATTTAACCACAGAGACAAGGCTGTATATACATTTTGATTACTTTGCTAAAACTTCACAACAAATATTGTATTTATGACATACATTTACTAAAGTCTCACATCTTATTATTTTATGGCAAATCGTATCCAGAGATATTGTCTCATGAATGAGCTTCAGCACCAATATTGAGTTAGAGGAAAATTAGTTTCAAAGCATTTCGAATTAGCAGTCATGGTATTCTTTAGCACTTGTGTTTACAAGGCCTTGAGTTAATATTAGCACTTAAGATTGCATTCCCGGTTTCTTCTACATGGCTCGCCAAATGATCCCTCCCATCTTTTCACCAAGCCTGCAGGCTTGTGGGCTTCAACACACCTATTCTTATAAATCCTTCCTTCTAGCGGACAGTGGCCTTGTCATGAAGCACATAGTGAGAACAGCTTGGAGCCAAGTTTCATTGTACACTAGTTCTGTAAAATGAATAATGATTCTGTTTGGAGGAGGGTCAGCTCCACACTTCACTTCTACTCATGGTAAAAGAGTGATATGCTAGAGGTGTGTCAGCCTATGATTAAGGACATTTTGGGTGATTCTCAGTAGATTAAGTAAGAAAGTGGAAAAAGGAAGACTTGGGTGAGTCTTAGATGAAGGCCCAATCAATTCTGCATATGAAGTTATGGCAATGTAAGACTTAAGGTGAGTGGGAGAGAGGAACGCAAGATATCAAGATTTCAACTTGCCTACTGTTTAACGCCCACAGGTATGATGTGGTAAAATTTTTAAAAATATATTGATGGGATATTGCTTTGATATTCATTATTATAATCTTCTTGTATGCAGCCAATTTAAGAGTTTAATAAACCTGACTTTAGTTTCATTAAAATGCCTTTAGGGAATTGTACTGTGTCTGAGATTGAGATTGTTATGTGCTTATAAATGATGAAATAATTAAAAATATGGATTAAATAGAAGCAGAAAGTCAAGCTAACTAGTTTCAGGGTACTGGTAAGGACATCTTAGGTTTTTTATTGAATTTGTTTGACTTTTATTTATTTTATTATTTTTTCTATTTTTGTTTTATTTTTATTTTTTTGCACACCTTGTAATTAGTCACAGTATTTTCCACCTCTCTGAGCGACTGGCTGCTGTTAAGACATCTAAAGAAGGTTGTGCAAACAATATGTAAATATGCAGGTCACAGAGTTTGCGTTGTCTTTATTTATTTATTTTAACTAATAGTTTGGTACTAAATTAATGACAATTAATCACTTGATTGCAATGAATAACCTCATGCTACATGCGACTTACAAATATTTGAGACAGATGACATATTTGCTGTTGTGATAGCGTGTTCTAAGGCACTGAGCCATCTGTGACTGTGCTAAATAAATCACTAATAGGTGAGTACCTTGGATGAGGACTTTTCAAATAGTTAAAAGCAAGTTTAACACTTGGCAAAATAATAACATTTATATTGCTCATTTTGTAGTCAAGGTAATTGAATGCTATGCAGATAAATAAAAATAGTTTAAATAAATATTTAAAATGACACATTATTGCAATCAACAGTCAAGTATATATTTAAAACGTAAGCTAAAAACTGGGATTTAAAACCTAACTGAAAGCTTGATTGAACAGGTATGTTTTCTGTTTGATTGAAGAAGTTGGTGTTTTGCAGCAGCTGGTTCCATCTGAGAGTGGTACAGAAGCTAACTACTATTTCTCCAGACTTACCTTTACTATTTACCTTAGGAATGACTAGGTCGTTGGTTCCTTATAACCTTAGATTTATCATGGGCTTGTTTTTTTAACAGCTCAGGCAGATACGATGTTCCTGATCTTGAGCCAATCAGTGAATTGTAGATAAGTAATATAATCTAATTTATACCAAACTGGTTAAGGGGTTGGTGAGATTTTTTTTTTCTAGGTCAGAACCCTTTAAACCAGCATTTTACGTCAGTTGAAGGGAGACAGTTACAGTAATAAATATTTGTAGGAATGCAAGCATGGAGTTCACTAGGTCTTGTTTTGACCCAAAATCTCATAGTTTGATTGTGGCTTTTAAAGTAATAGAAATCTGACTTACAGCTTTAACATGACTGCAAAAATTGAGGGCTTAAAGCAGGTGTGTCCAAATTCAAGCACTAGGGCTAAATAAGGCTCGCAGACCGATTCTAATTGGCCTGTGGCATCACTCTTAAAAATGCATTACTAGAAGCCCACTGGCACATTTTTCCTTTTACTTGATGGTGGCAGCAGTATGTAAATGGCTTGAACAAGATTCGTTTGAGATCCAGGCTGACTGGTACCTACTTACATGACATCTTTCATGTCACAACTACAGCTGTCAAACCAGACCTAATAAGTATAATGCAATCGAGTAACACCACCTTCAAACCTCTAGGACTGTTTTTTTTCTGGCAAGATGTAGAACCTGGCTTGAACTTGAACACAATGATTATCTGTACAATGCTGTAAGATTTAGTTGGTTATGTGAAGAAGTATAAGATCTGCTTTGTTGTTTAGTTCCATAGGTTTGGTATTGCAGAGTGAGTTAAAGTTCTCCAAAAATCTCCATTAGAAATCAAGATGCAGCATTATTCATAAATTAAGAAAATGTTCAGCCTAAATTAGCCAAAATTTATTTGTAAATCCATTTATCGTTTCCTTTAGCAGTTAATTATATTTTATTGTTTTAAATACAATGTTTTAAATAACTTATGAACAATAGGAATTTAGGAATTTTTACATGCTCCAATACTTTAAAATGTTTGAACATGTAATCTGTTTGAGGCAATAACATAAGTCAATGGAACCATAGTAATTTGGGAGAGCAAAATAAAGTAAATTCAAAAACAATTGTATACGCAGTATAGTTTACACACAATAGTTTACACAGATTTTGTAATGTACACCAGCATAAAATGCATTTTAAAGGAATGCACAACTCTGCACAGATATCTAAATCTCTAGCAACAGACTATATTGCTACATAAGTGATATGTCTCGATATTTTGATAATTTCTGAAATGGTAACACATTTTTCACATTGTAAAAGTGTGATTTAGTGTCTGCCCTCCAGTCGTTCTAATATAAATGCTTTGTCTATATTATTTTCAACGCTGGTAATTGAACACCAAGTTAAACTATTTCCATTAATACTGCTATGATTTTTGCAATTTGATTTAAATATTCCTAAAGCAAAATTGCTAAATGGTTTTGCTACTTGTAAGTACACATGTTTGTATATGACAATTACACAAGTGTAGAATAAGACTGAAAACCAAATCAGGGCCAGAGAATATTAGACTGGTGACTACTGGTGAGTCAGTGGTTAAGACTTCGGATTTACGCTTACTATAATGTATTCCCCCTAATTTCTCTGATATTGTGTTTAATACCACTCTACAGGATGAGTCAAAGGCTACCCTTGTATGTCAGTAACAAAAGGGAAAATAACATATCTGAATATCTCAGAAAGTAATGTGTGCGGGTTCTTTTAGGCTACGTCCGGAACATGGCCACCATCTTGAAAGCTGCCGTTTTGAATCAAGGGCAAGTTTTTCCAATGGGAAGGTAGTCATGTAATATATATATATATATATATAAGAAGACCAGACTTGTCTTAGAAAGCAATTGCCAGCAATCAATCAGATTTGCAATATCTCTTGTGGTTTAAAAGTTATCAACACAGAAAGTTCAAAACTTTTGTTGTTCATCACAGGTAACTGAATAATGAATTGATGATTCTGTTGTCTGGGACACAAAGCTGCTGGATCATGACAACAGACCTGAACAACTGACAGCCAGAAAGATCACCAATTTTACACAGCAATAATCCCTTATAGCCAAATTAGAAGAAACCAGGAAGTGGACAACAAGCCATGCACAAAGAAACCTCAACAATGGTTATGACAACCTTAGCACGCAATGTGTCTTTTGACTCACCCTATATTGTAATCCAGCTCTTTTTATCATCTTTTTAATCTGATATGTAGGCATTAATCCAATCTAAGACATTGGAGTGTGCTGTCTCTATAATCACTTAAATTATCAGATAACTGCATTACTGCGATTATGATCAGAATATTAGGAGCATGTAAACACAGTGTCAGTTAAATGGGTAGTATTGAATATCTTGTATTGTACCCCACCCACAGTCTGCTTATAAAATGTTTCAATACATCCCCATCAGGGTGTACCAGCCTGTCCAAGAAAAGGGTCTAAAGGACCAAAGGAGCTCCATTCTGCAGGATCAAATTCTAAGGGAACAATTATCATTGTCTCTACACAGAAATCCTTTTACTTTTGTTTAGACTGAGATGCATTATGTTGTATTTGAGCGTGAACTGAAACAGTAGCGGTTTCTACCTCTGCTTTGATCTCTCTCTCCTTGCCTATTTTTTTCCTCACGGTCCATGCATGCAATACTAATGCCCACTGGCTATTTAATCCGTACGTGCATTTCAGGCAACAATAACACTCCTCCAATAACCAAATAACCTTAATATCCATTAACTTTATATTTACCTTTTGAGGTTATTTAGCCAGACTAGATAAAATATGTTCGGCTCAGCTATTCTTCTCGCTTTTAAGGCATTCAAGTATCCTTCCACCGTTTATGAATTTGCATTACGCAGTAGTTTGGTTCGGTGGGTAGCACTGCGGCCTTACAACAAGGATGGTCTAGGTTCGATCCCAGGGTGGAGTGGCCTTGTGAGTCTGCATGTGCTCGCCGTATCTGCATGGGTTGACTCCGGGTTCTCCGGTTTCCACCCACAGTCCAAATACATGCATTGTATTTATTGATTACGCTAAAATTGGCCCAACCCGAGTGTACATTTAAGATTATATGTGTGTGTATCGGTGAAATGCGCATTGATGCGGATAGTGACTTTAAATAAAACAAACAAACGTGCTAATTTACAATGTTTAACATATTTGTAATGTTTGTAAACTCTTGGCCTCTACCAAGACAAAAAAAATTATATAAACAAAACACAAAAAACAATCAACACAAAAAAATGTTAATTCTTAAGAATTTTCTTTTCATGAAGCCTATACTTTGTAGTCTCAGGTCTGGGTAACAATATACAGTTTAACAGAAGTTTATCAAAATGCAGATCTTATTCTTACTCATTTGTACATGTGTTCTAAATAATTTAAACCATTAACCTTTGAAGAACAGGAGAATGAGGCTATGTATGTAGAGAAACAGATGGACTACAGGCTGTAATTACAGAACTATGACATTTCTATTATTCTAACTATGGCAAACATGAAAACATTTGGAAAATATTGGAGGAAGAGATGCTAAAACAATGTGATTAAATAAAGTAAATTATATGTCTGAGATAAACATGCCTGAAATCACACAGGGCAAGGCTCTTAATGTGTTTACATCCATGAGTCAGAATAGATTAATGGCTTCATAGATTAGAGAGGGAGTTAGGAGACAAATAAGGCTAAATAAATAATCTCCTGGTGAGTCAAACACAAACCGAAAGAGAAACAAAATCAGGATTTTAACCTGAATGGGAAAACTTGTACAGAAAACCGGGGTCAGTTTTTTTTTTATTAGGGAGAGTAAACTGCTCCAGTTAATTACACTTTGCGAGTCCATTTAATCACTACTTTCATAGTTGTGCTCTGTCCATGAAGGGCCCATGGCGGTTCCACTAGTTAAAAAGGTCATGTACTGAGCTTTTGTTTTCTGTCAGAATCTATGCTTCACCAGGGGACTCGCCATTCCTTAGAGTCACAGAGTTCCTTGGAAAAGCTGGGGTTGGGTCAGTAGTGCATGTCTGGCATATATATATATATATATAGTACATTGTAGGCCATCATTAGATTTGTTGTCTTAGCAATGATAACAAACGTATATACCATATTGTTTTCAACTGGGCCAAAAAATCACATATTTTTCTTGTACACCAATCTTAATTCCAATCTTTGTAAGCTTTACCATATCTTATCGGTTTCACTCTGTTTCCCTTTTAAAAAAAGTTATTTCTTGGCAGCTACCCTTCTACAAAGACCATTGATTAACCTTCTTCTGACTGTAGAAGGGTCTTCTTAGCATCTAAGTAAAGCTGTGTGTAAGCTAAGAGTAAGGAAGGTCACAAAAGGTAGTCTACAGAAGCTGTTTTTCTAAACAATTGATGGCCCAAAACCTTTGCACAATACTGTATATACAGAGTATTAGAGGCAGGGGTGCCAATTACCAAAAATAATTTTTGGAGAAATTTCTTTCTCAGACTAAATTTTATATTTTTTTTATTATGAGATTTAGCCAATTCACCATAAGGTACAGTCCATTCACCATAGGGTCGTATATGGTATGTGTCTGTCTTAGTGTGTGAATGTAATGTCTATAAACAATGTCTAGAACTATATTTAAATTTTTGTCATCCCTTAGATGGAACACGTTCCTCCTTATGACGTGGTGCCTTCTATGAGACCCATAATTCTGGTGGGCCCATCACTCAAAGGCTATGAGGTACGATCATTTCCCATTTAGTCTGCTGAGGCTCTGTAGCTCACCCAGCTGTATGCAGTGGATTTGGATTTATAAGTGGTTTGTATCAAGGCCAGAATAGTGCTCTATAATTACCAGTAGCCAGACAGACAGAGCTGGTAAATAGCATTGATGCAGGTTTGGCTCCTGTGAATGAAATGCTTCTTTCTCTTTATTGCATGTTTGTTTAAAAACAATTCTATTGTATATAATTTGAATGTGTGTGTGTTAATCTAGGTGACTGACATGATGCAGAAAGCACTCTTCGACTTCCTGAAACACAAGTTTGAGGGCAGGTAGGAGGATCGAATGCTATAAATGGACAGCCTTGTAATGATGTGGGTTTATTATTTAGTATTTGTTTCAGAATAAAATGTATGGTGCAAACGCAGATAAACACATCAGCCATAACATTAAAGCCATTTGCCTAGTATTGTGTAGGTGTTCCTCTTGCCACCAAGGCTCTAACCCATCTAGGCATGGTCTCCACAAGACCGCTGAAGGTCTGCTACCCTGTAGTATCTGGCTCCAAGATGTTACAGAGCCTTAAACCTTGTAAACTGCAAGATGGGGCCTCCATGAAAAGGATGTGTTTGTCCAGCACTTCCCACATATGACGATTGAATTGAGGTCAATACTAGGAACTATTTATCATGTTCCTCAATTCATTCCTGAAGAGTGCAGGAGACTTACAATAAAAGAGTTACAATAAAAGGGGTGTATTCTGGATAAAATATTAAATACAAGATGTGATGCATGGAATGGTATCTAGTGGTTTATTTGTCTGACAGATGTTGCAGCTGGGCTTGGAGTTCTTGCACACTTGAAAGTGTCCAAGCTGGGATCACAGCTGGACCCATCAATGCTCAATTGCTGTCAAATCTAGTGACCGGGCAGTCCAAGGAAGTGGTAGAGACGGAATTTTGTAGCAATCTGACATTTATATTTGGGTGCATTTTTAGTGAGTACATTTGTCCACCAAATCTCACCAAGTGCCCACTGTGAAATATCAGAGACCACTAATTAGAAGGGTTTTACTTAATTTTGACTATGTAGAGTAAATTGTGTGACAGTGATAAAGGCATTATAACACCAGACAAAAATAAATTCTAATTGTGCTGTTTTACATATTGCAGAATATCTATTACACGGGTCACGGCTGATATCTCACTCGCCAAGCGATCTGTCTTGAACAACCCCAGCAAACACACCATTATTGAGCGTTCCAGCACCAGATCTAGTTTGGGTATGATAATCATGCACATCAGCAGTAAACAGCATTTCAGACAGCAAGAACTGTCATGTCTACTAAGTAATCCAGAGTACATACATTTTCTCCCAAAGGCCTTTCCGTTTCAGAGTTGCTCTTTGGAGATTGCATTGGTTTTTCCTAAACATTCTCTGAAACATTTCACTGTAAGCTATTGTGCCTGATTGGCTTCTTCTTTCTTTTTCATTCTGTCTTCCCTGCTCTTTCCATATACCTCTCGTTTCCACCATACCCTCTTCCTTGTTTCCCTTCCTTCTTTCTCAACCTCAGACGTACTGGGTACGTATCTTCTCATCTCTGCTCATATTTCAGCATTGGTCCATCTGCATTGCTCAAATTAATCTCTCTTAAAACAGGCTCTTAACATGCTTGCCGCATGCGTGATTTATCAGTGAAATACTTTTTAAGATTTATTAACACTTTCCAGGTCCAATGATTACATTTGTGTGGTTTTAGCTGCATAACATCATGTAACGTAATGTCTTTACATGATCATTTCTTCATCTAAACTTATTCCTGAGGTTAAAACATGTTGCCTTTAAGACTGGAGATGTGAATTACATTTATTAGTATTGGCTGGTCTTATTATTTAAGATAATAAACATGTCATTCTGCCACCTACAGCTCTGGAAAAGAGAAATGTAAGAATTCTTCTTAAAATCAACATATCTACATACTAACACAGACGCACCTCATTCTATACTGCTCACAAAACTTAGGGGATATTCAAAAATGACATATCCCCTAATATATTATCCCCTGATTCTTGTGAGCAGTGTACTTAATGAGGTACTGATTAGATGATTACATGAACGAAATCTAATTTACTGAGAAAAGTAAGAGACACATGAAGGTTGTGACTTGGGAAAACTTGTTTTCTAAACTTTTCAGACATTAATGTTGTTGGGTTAAAAAATGAATACTAAAACACATACTGAATTACAAGGAAGAAGAAAACGTCGGTCTTGGCTTTGTAATAAGAGCAGTTTGTGTTACCACATGTTTTTATACATGTATGAATTCATATCCGAGGTCAGGTTCACCAGGACTAGTCAGAGCTATGCTAGCTAACTTCAGAAATGGGCAAAATGGGATATGGAACCCTGAAATTAGCAGAACAGCCAATAAATGTGCCTGGAGGAGTTGTTTCTCAAGTGGTACATTTCCCACATAATGTCATTTCAGCTCCCATAGATACACAGCATTTTAGACCTTTACATCCATTCACAGTACACAATCCTGCATGACTGCAGACTTGACATATATACTGCACTTTAGCTCTACATCCAACACATACATACATCTGTCATCAGGTTGGGACTGTTGTTGTGCTACTCGTTCAGTGGCATTGCTGGTTTATTTAACCCCTCAGTGTCAAAAGATTTGTCCACCTTTCCATTAGTCCCCAATGGGGAAGTCAAAATAGCACATAAAAAATGCCTGGATCTTGTAAATGTCACTGCTGTGCTGAAAATGGTTTACTAACCAAATACTTTTGTAACTGGGCAGATTGTGGTGCTGTGGTCCCTTCCCATTGATGGATGTTGTAGAAAGGATGTTCATAGATGGGCTATAGTCCATCACATGTACAAACAGCATAACATGGTCACATATACAGTACTGTGCAAAAGTCTTAGGCTACCGTTGGTATTAGATATACCATTATTTTAGCACTATATAATTAGCTCAGTCTCTTATTAGAATACAACCAGAAGTAGGCTGTGGTTACAAGTAGATGCCAAGTTGAGCCTTCTACAGTCTGAAGAAGCTTGATCAGCAAAGGTAGCAGCCAAGAAACCACTCTTTCACTAGGGAAAAGGCCAAAATATGCTAAATCTCACAAAGATTGAAATGAAGGTCAGTTGAGAAAAGTATTATGGAGTGATGAATCCAAGTTTTTGGGTACAGTCATCAACAAAATATTTAAGCAATAGAAAATGAAAGTGAGTGTCTTATCACAAATGCTGAAGATGAGTGCCATAGATAATCGCAGCCATGATTTTATTTGCGATTGAGAATAACCTTGAGTGTTCTATTGCTTTTATACAAAGAAGAATTAATCAAAGAAGATTTGAACTTCATACTGAATATTGTATAATACTGACAGTATGTTCCACTTAAAAATAGCTGTTCTTACACAATGGTCACAATACTGCTGTAACACGGTATGTTGCATAAGGCATATGATTTATATAATAATATGAAGTAGAGTTAATTTTTAATAGACAGTGCAAATAAGCAAAAGCGCCTAGCGGTAGCCTAGCGGTTAAGGCACTGGACTCTGGACCTGAATTAACCTGATGGTCCTGGGTTAAAATCCCACCTCTGCCAAGCTGCCACAGTTGGGTCCTTAAGCAAGACCCTTAACCCACCATTGCT
>JAUZSV010298531.1:0-11862 GCA_034780495.1 Parotocinclus cesarpintoi
GCTATACGTGTAAATCGTACAATAAAGGTTTAATAAACATTTAATATGTTACATAGCACGTCCCGTCTTCTAACATATATAGGACTGGGAAATAGCTGCAATTACAGCATTGTAAGATGGTCAGAGGTGTACTCTGACTCCGCCCATTCTCAGTTCAGTGCAGGTGAGTCCTGGTCCAGAAGATTGAACCTTTTTGAGTTCAGGTTCACTCCATAGAGGTAAAAAGAAAGCAGGCAAGAGTTTTTATGGATTCTTCGCTGTGCTTATATTATGGATTCTCCCACATTTCAAAGAAGGTTCTGGTCAATTGGTATGTCTAAAGAGTCCATGTGGGTATCTGGGATTGGTACTATGCCTTTGCTTTGCTGTATGAACAAGGTCAGCGGACTAGAACGATCATTTTAACTTTGAACGGTTGTAGACTTGGTAATGTTCTTTTATTTCTGCCTGTGTCTTTAATAATAAACTCAGAATCTGGAAGCTGATGGGGAGCTGCTGCTTGTACGAATCAGCCCAGACAAAGATGGCAAGTTTGGATTCAACGTCAAAGTGAGTACACCTTACTGGGACTGGGGTTTGTCCCCTTTTGAACTGCCGTAATTCTTAAGGGGATAGATCCTGGATTAAGAAATCAGATAATCCCAAAAGCCCAGTAATCCCATTTCTCATAGTATGTGTACCTGATTCAAATTTTTCTCAGTTCTGATCAGCACGGTTGCCAGGTGTAGGCATGTCAAAAGAAACGTGTGTATGTTCGAACTGCTTGACTGCGTTTGTGTGATTGTAATTGGGCGTTTCTTTTAGGGAGGCGTGGATCAGAAAATGCCTTTAGCCGTCTCTCACGTAAACCCGAACTCTCCGGTAAGAACCACCAGCAGGCTGTTTGCGGGGTTTTTTTTCGTGCCAGCGTGTGTAACACTGCCTCTTTTGTTGCAGGCCGGTCGCTGCGTCCCGGCCTTACTGGAGGGAGATCAAGTACTACTGATAAATGGGCGTGACATTTCAGAACACACACATCAGCAGGTGGTCATGTTCATCAAGGCCAGCAGAGAGTCCCACAGCAAGGAGCTCGCTCTGCTTGTACGCCGGAAAGGTAAACGCTTTAAACTTCAAGTGCTTCAAGTCTGGATTTGGAGGTTTGCAGTCCACTTCTGTGCCACGGAAACAAAATGTAAATAAGTTTCAAGTCTTATCAAGATTTATTTCTTTCAAGCTTTTTTACAATGAGGCAAGACTTTTTAAAATTGTTTGTTCCTCGGAAGTTTCTACTTAAGAATCTACTGAGGAGGGAGGAAAAAAAATAACTTTTTTTAATCTTTTATCTTTTCAATTTCTCGAGGACTGTGTGGAATCAATACAAGGAAGGAGGAAGAAATAAAAATAAATTTCTATTTAAAAATAAAATTTATTTAATTTGTGAATCTGGAAAAAAAAAAATTATGTACAGAATAATACTGTTGGCTCTCCAACGCAGGGTGGAAAAAGGTTAGAAAAATAAATAAAGATTTAAAAAAATGTATTTCAACCATTAGTACTGTGGCGGATCCGCGCAATACCAAAAAAAAATTATCTATTTTTTGTTCTTCAAATATGATCATCGGCGGATCCGCGAAACAAGCAATAAAAAAGTCTGGCCTAAAGCAGCTTTCCAATTTTAGATTGCCTTCTAATATCTAGCGCCCAAATTGAGCAACAGTGGAAAGGGAAAAGTCCTTAAACTTTATAAGGAAGAAACCTTGGGACCAAGACCTGACCAAGGACCAAGTTCATGACATTTTCTTTAGAATGATTTGTGTTTAATAACTTAATAAAGCCTGTTCTCTTAGTTGCTGCTGTAATTGAGCTAGGACAAGCCGCCCTGTCCCAGATGCAGCAAAACAAGCCATGCTACACCTGCCAGCAGAGTGTATACTCAAACACAATGCATGCCTTGTATTACCTGGCTATACTTTGTGCGTACAGGTGTCTCTCTCAGAGCTGAAACCCCGTTGCAGTTCGGTGGTGGTCTCACCCTCCCGGAGGAAGTTCCTTCGTCTCCCAGTCATCCATCTGGAGAAACTCTGGAAGAGTCCATGGCTCGTCTAGAAAGGGGACTGAGCTCTGGGACTCTCCTCTTGCAATTTGAGGTCCGATTTGGTTTTTCCCTTTTGTATTTTCTTTCCGTTTTGCATCGGTTGCATCGGTGGATTTGGCTATTTATTTTAATGCACGTCTGCCTGAAGCATGCATGTGCCATTGAACTTTGCACGTGTGTGTTCTGAAACTCGCAGAAGTTGCACAGGAAGAAAGCCGGATTGTCAATGTCTTGTGCAAAGCTCTCTGAGAACATGGACAAGAATCGGTACAAAGATGTTTTACCATGTAAGTTTTCTTCCGTAACTATTAGTTTGTTCCTGATGGCCCGAGCTTGGATTATGATTAATTAAATCATTAACCTGATTCTCTTTGGAAAAGGCATTGTCACAATGTGCAAAAGTCTTAAGCCATCCTTAGATGGTATTATGACCTTATATAGCGTACTGTCTCATCTGAGATTTGACTCAGTGTTTTCAAACTTGCATCTTTCTATCTAATCGAACGGTGGCCTAAGACTTTTGGAGTTGACCGTTTGTGCTCGAGGCATGTCTGAAGCGGTTTTGTACTCGGACTCAGGACTGGCACTGCCATCTGGCCAGGAGTCGCTCGGGCATATTGGGCGTTTCTGAGAGAGGGAAAACTCTGGGATAGGATCCAGATCTGCTCCGACGCTGAGCAGGATAAGTGAGGGCGAAAAAACAGTCGAGTAAAACTATGAGTGGATTAGGATTGTAGTCATTTTATTCAGTGTAAGCTTTGTGTTTTGGGTCAGATCTGGTACCGCGTAGAAATGAGTATGAGGAGACGTTTTCGGCTAATCCTTAAATCCTCATTTCCTCATTCCTTGCTCGGTCTCTCCCACTGTGCCCTTTAGATGACATCACCAGAGTGGTGCTACAGAACGACGAGGATAATTACATCAACGCCAGTCATGTGAAGGCTAGTCCACTGCACACACACACACACACACACACACACACGTACACTTTTCGTTAATTAGTATTTTCTATTATTATTTAATCTAATGTTTAAGACTTTGATCGGATGGATGTTAAACACGCATACCTCTGTGCGTGCGTGTGCGTGCGTGTGTGTGTGTGTGTTTTAGACTGAGCCAGCGAGTAGCTCGTTGCAGTACATGGCCGCACAGGGGCCCTTGCCCAGCACCTGTACCCACTTCTGGAGGAGTGTGTGGGAGCAGGGTGTTAGTGTTGTTATCATGCTGACCACTCTGACCGAGAGAGGACGGGTATGTCCTACGTTCATCACCTACGATACACAAGAGTGACTGGATGGACAGAAATCATGCAAATGCTGAGCCGCAGTGCGCTCTTTTACAGCCACTTAATAATACCAATATCTGCACAGAAATTATTGTCAGTCATCTGAGCGATGAGTTTACCTGCACCTGAGTAATCAGATAATGGAAAAGCTCCAGGTTTACATGACTCGGGCAATAATGTGCAACCAGCCAATAGTAACACAAGGATAAACCAAATGTATTACTTAAATAATGAAAATATTTCAGTTTATTTCCAAGTCTCAATTAAAAAAAAAAACAAAAAAAAATGCAATCCGGTACTAAACTCAATTCTATGCTGTGTTTCATCCCAGGGTTGCCAGACTCTGTAAGAATGGGAAGTGGGGGGTCCAAAAAAGAGGAGTCCTGGCAACCGTGTCGGCCTACGCTAGTGTGCATGCACAGACTGAGAAAACCGATAATCCGACTAATGATATGGACTCTGAGAAAACAGATCAAAATCCTGCTCTCTAAGCCAGGACGTAATTCAGTCTGGTCTACTGGAATATGTCGTTTACATGAGCAATAATTAAATAAATAAACTGGATAACTGCAGATCATTAAGTGTCTGTATACACTCTTTATATGATAGTGCAGTTCTGAGCACTGATCCAACCTTAGGAGAAGTTCTGAGGCACAGATTGCAGATTTCACGTCTATAGTCCACCCTGTGGATAAAGCACATTAGATACAAAGAGAACACACACACACACACACACACACACACACACACACACACACACACACACACACACAGTGCTTATTGGGAGGGCTGTATCCTTGGGCTCAGGCTTGACTGTTGCTTGGTAACCATGGGGTCTGAAATCGTTCCTAGTATGATTTAATATTTGTGCGCCTGTGCATTTGTGCTCCGCTTAATAATCTTGGCACCGTTTTCAGACCAAATGCCACCAATACTGGCCCCATCCTCCCGAGGTGAAGGACTATGACGACCTACAAGTGCGCTGTCATTCAGAAGAGTGCAACCTGGCGTACGTCTCCAGAGAGCTAACGCTCACACACACCCAGGTAACGACTGGAAGGTGGTGGATATACAGCAGTATTTACACTTACACAGTATCGCCTGGTTTCCGCGAGCCGTATATTTGTGTACGGTTCATACCCAGTACAGTTCCACTCGCCTTTCTGTACCCTAGTCCATAGGTGCAGGGAGGTGAGCGTTATTCCGAACAGTGTGTTGTGCATCTAAGAAATAATGAATGAAACCCAAAACCAACAGCTCAGACCTGCAGACTGGCTGGGCACGTGGACCCGTCCTGCGTTCCCCTGAACACTTAGACCTTTTGCACCCATACGCACACAAGAAATAGTTCGGTTTGTGTCAGCGCGTACAGTTTTTAGTGTCAGAAGAATCTCGGTGGGTGGGAGTTAATCTCAGCACGGACAGCAGACGGAGGTTATATCACACATCCAACAGCCGTGCTTGTTTGTGCGCGCGCACACGTGTGCGCTTGTGGAGGCGAAACTGATTTTTATAAACGTGTATCCGAGTAGCTCGATAAGTCTCTCTTGTTCGACCTTGATGCAGCCCGGTGAAGCGAGGCATTCGTTATAAAGTGATGTTTGTACTGCAGCGTTTTCACAATCACCACGTGGATCGGCCACGTTCACGCCGTAGCGTAAACGAGTTAATAACGGGTTAATAACGGGTTAATAACAGGCGTGTTGGGCCAAATTTAAATGATGCAGGCGGGTGTCCCACAGGACAATTATTTATCTTGTATTTTGTAACTGTTTAAAACAAATAGTAGCTCAACAAAAGTAATGCAAATGTGCACCGATTCATGATTTCACTTTCCGTTCTGTTAAATAGGGCGTCGACCAAAGCCGTTACCGTAGTCGCACAGTAGTTTAGATACTTTTCTTTGTATTATTTCTAAAACTGAAAATGAAAACAAAAGGGACGTTGTTTTGTCTTCTGCCTTCAGGACCGTGATTTTTTTTCTTCCTCTCAGCATGTGTTCGCTTGCACTAGTTATTCAGATGTACAGTCGTGTTCTTGAATGATTTTTACACTCATCTACAGTAATGTATTCTTAGTGCAAACGAGTCCACATGGATCCTAAATGGTTATAAGAGATTATTAAAGCTAAAAAAAAACAGCCACTGAGCAATCTATTACTCCCAAAATGACGGGGATTTTCACTCCTTTATTATGGAATAAGCTTTGCGTTAATGATTTACGTTATTGTACAAGAGGCTCGGTTATGATATCGACTATAAACTCTTCGCTTGACAATATATTTAATTAATGATGGATTGGTCAGATTGTATGAGCATCTTAAATCAGGGAGCTCCTGTACAATACAGCTCCAATAAAGCATAGAATTAATTATACAGCCTGGATTCATTCAGTTTACATTAAATATTCCTTATGGGAAAAAGGTACTGAGTTTTTTTTTTTTTTTAAATGTAGTCTGATAAACTGTCAGGTGTGAATGAATTGTCCTTCCTGTTGATGTTTTTTTTTTTTTTGCTTCAGTGTCTTTGCATCCTACTCAGGACAAAGGGAACATGTCTAGACCTGCCCCTTCTTTACCATAAACACAAACAGCCTGAACCTCTCCCTCCCTCTCTCCCCTCCCTCTGTTTATCTCAGCTGGGGCAGCAGCGCTCCATCACGCACCTGCAGTACGTAGCTTGGCCGGATCACGGCGTCCCGGATGATTCCTCAGACTTTTTGGACTTCGTGCGAGCCATGAGGTCCAAACGAAGGCACACGGAACCGCTCATGGTCCACTGCAGGTAGGCAAGCACACCCCTGACGGAGCGCTGAAGTCGCACTCTCGAGCAAGTAACCGTAAACAAACGCTTCCTGCAGCGCCGGGATTGGACGGACGGGCGTACTGATCACCATGGAGACGGCCCTGGTCCTGATGGAGGCCTCACAGCCGGTGTATCCTCTGGAGATCGTGGGTTCGCTGAGGGATCAGAGAGCCATGATGGTCCAGACCTCGGTACGTGCAGGTCTCGTTTGCGCCGGCTTGAAGAAATAAAACGCTGCCCTCTACTCTCATCTCGGTGTGTGTGTGTTTCCTTTTTCAGTGCCAGTTCAGCTTCGTATGCGAGGCCATCCTGCGCGTGTACCAAGACAGATTCAAACACAGCCAAACGACTAGCAGTTGACAGAAGAAGAGGAGCAGGAGCGGATATGAATGCAGATAAAACAAAGGGGTGTTGGGTATGATTGATGACCAGCTCTTTAGTGGAGTTCTGTAAAAAGATAACGGAATATCGTACATTGCTTTAAGAGTAAAGTATAATGGTTAAACACTAGATTAAAAGGTGGATTTCTAGATCATAGCATGATCTGTGGCGACACTGACATAGAGGCCGTCCTATCCAACGTCTCCTGAATGGTAAACGTTCAATATTTCTAAACCTTTTATTTTTTCACTTTACAGTCCAGCCTTTTCTGGTCAGGGTCACGGCACAAATCCCCAGTGGGCTTTGGGCTTTTTTTTATAGTATGGCTATTCACGACAGGAATAGTTACAATAACACTGGGCCAGTTTAACCCTTTAAGTAACCAGATAAGCATAACGCAGGTCAAGACACGGGGCGAACATGCAAACTCCATGCAGCCAGAGTTTGAGAGGTCCAGCCGGGCATCCGGGTATCCCTGGTGCTGTGAGGCTACCACACAGCCTTTGATGCCTCTGTGAGACGGAGTTTGGAACTCAAACCCGTTTCCTTGCAGCGGTGGGCTGGCGTATTAGACCGCTGGGTCCCCCTAGCATGCGTTACTACACGTCCTCAGCAGAAGCTGCCTCTTTTTTTTATCATATATCCTGTGGTACTATATGGCAGGAGTCACCCCGAGCACTTGCAATGCCATGCTGCTAACACGTTCCTTTCTTCGATTTTACAAACCGAGAGGCCAGCTTTGAGGTTTGAACCTCAGGCCGGTGGACGTCACGAGCACAAAAGCACTGACACTTCTACAGCGTAAACACAACCTGCCTGGGTAGAAATCTTACTAGGACACACTGCTACCTTGTCTGCTGAGAACAGTAATAAAACGTGATTCTTATTCGGTTGTGTCTCGTCTGAATGCCTTTTATAGAGTAACAGTGCCGGTGTGACCGTTGTCCTAGGGGACACTTGTCCATCGTTCCATGCCTACAATATCGGTTAGTGATGCTCCTGTGTGTGTTTGGTTTGTGAAACATTGCCATCAGGATCTCCGTACACTCATTGAATAAAGGATTTTTGTATTTCAGCGACACACACACACACGGGTACAACTATACACAAGGTTACACCGAGACAAGCCATATTTATTGCTCAAAAAAGTGACAGGGACCCCTTTCTGTCAGAGGATAGCATCAACTCAGTTCAACCCCTGCGATAATGATCTGGTCCGTTAAGTAGCAGGGGGGTCGTTAATCAGTTTCGGTTGCTTTGGTGTGAACAAAATTAACAACGTGCACTAGAGAAGCGACAATCAGACGACCGGTAAAACCGAAATGGGTTCAATCTTGATCAGGGGCCTACAAAATGACATCCAGCAGGCCACTGGTGTGAACGTGTCCGACCAGACAATCAGAAACAGGCTTCATGAGGGTCCCCTGAGGGCCTGACGTCCTGCAGTGGGCCCTGTGTTGGGAGGGCATTTGCTATAGAACAGCATAATTGGCAGATCCGTCACTGGCACCCTGAGACAGACATGCCAGGGTCTGGAGAAGGACCGTCCGTTGTCTTATTAGGAGCATGGTCAGGTATTCATAAGGGCACGTGGACGGCATATAAATCCTTTCGAACCCAGGACCTTCTTCCTGTGATACGTCACGTGTTTTGTGCACTTTGGTGGGCCAAATAAATCTTACCTTGCTAGCATGGCAATAATGTAAACGAATGGACATGGCATGCGCTGTGTTAAGTGTAAGTGTGGTGCTGTAAACAAGGTTCACAGAGTGTTTAGGGGTTAACAGGAATGGTTGTGGACTGTGTACCAGTTGCGCCATTACGCATTTGGTGCCAATGGCGCCAGCAGGTAGCGCTGCTTTGCACGGTCACACGAAAAAAAAGTTTGTGTGGCTCTGTGAGTCGCGCATGCGCACTGGAAGCTGCCGGGCCAGTTTCTCTGGATTACTTACCTGAAAGGTGCATCAGTTTCGGTCAGTGGAGAAAGAGGAAAAGAAAAGCCAGCGCGGTTGACGAGCACAGGAGCGACACGATCGACTCGGTTGCTTATTTGACGTGGAGAGTAGACGCAGGGGCTGGAGTGTGTGTGTGTTTATGTGTGTGTGTACGTGTGTATATTGTGTCGATTGACCGTCCTGCGTGACAACTCCTCGGCTCGCTACAGGTCCGCGTCCCAGCGTGTGCTTTTTAGCACCAGGGGAAAAGCCGTCGTAACTGGACCGCGTTTTGTTCCCCTTTCCTTTTCCTCTTTCTACCCGAAGATGATGGGCTTCCTGCGCAGGACGTTCAGCCTCCGCTCTCGGAGACGCTTTCGGCCGTCCGAAGAGATCGACGGAGGCGGCCGAGGAGGAACCGGGCCACTTTACGCACAGCAGGGGCAGGGTATTCCCGCACCCACCGTAGTGACCGGAGGCACCGTGGTTCACATTCCCGCAGCAGGGAACAGCAAAGCGGTCATCACCTGCAGAGTCCTGCTGCTGGATGGCTCGGATGTCAGTGTGGAGTTACCGGTGAGTGCGCGTGTGTGTGTGTGTGTGTGTGTGTGTGTGTGTGTGTGTGTGTGTGTGTGGAAATTTGCCTAGTAATGGAAGTTCTGAACAGGTGTACACCCTAAAAGTCCACACAGGTGTCCAGTAATGTTTCTGGAATATAAGCCCAAAAAGCTGCTCCTTAGTTGGATAGGGATCTGTGATTTGTTTATTTGTAAAGTCAGAAAATGGTGGCAGTAGAAATATGACTTTAAAGCATTACAAAGTCGCATCATGTAAGACTTGTACAACCAACCACTACCTCAGAGAAACATTAGAACATCCTGCTCTAACCCTTAATAATGGCCTAAAACAATTTAGATGTACTGCCCTGTTCATCTTAGCTTTTAAGCAGTGTAAATAATGGTCCCTTTTAAGCAGCATCTCCAGTCAAGTGTCAGATTTGCTGCACTGCCTTTTGTTTACTTGCCTGCAAAACTTTGGCCAAGCCCTCACCGTGTTCCCCTACGGGTTTCACTTGTGCTGACAGATGGTGCTCGGGTGTACTTCCTACCAGCCCAGAGAATACACTCTGCCACATCCTTTAGACTGGCGGGAAATCACTTAAACGCAGCTAGAGGTAGATCAGGATCAGGATCGGGGTTGAGATTGGGAGGTTTTAATAGCTAGAATGATTTCCCCAGAGAGGGCAACGGCTGGAGGACTATTTCGGGTTCTATTTTAAAGCTTCTTACTGTCAGAGCTGTACCTGAACGGGCGCCGAATCAAACCAGGAGCGTCCTGTAAGCTCTACAGTTCTACATATAATCCACTGCTCACAAAAATAGGGGAGATTTAGTTCTGGGATATTTCATTTCAAAGTACCCCTTCTTTTTTGTGAACTGTTTGTAATTAGGGTGGCACCGATGCCTCATAGCAAGAAGGACCCGGGTTTAATCCCAGGGTAGAGCGGCCTGGGTCCTTTCTGTGTCTGCTGAACCATGGACCAGAGACTCCGTGACTGTGAACCAGTTTATATATTTATGGGTTAGACAGAATACACAGGTAGCTTGGAGGACAAAGTGAGTACTACTTGTAACAGGACAGGCTCATACGCTCACAAACACCATTGGCAGCTTGTTACAAATTAGTACAAACACGAGTAGCGTAAACCAAAAAAGTCTTCAAACACATCAACCGAGTTAGAACGCTCTCTAGTCCGATAAGGTAATCGCACACACGAATGACAGGCTTCCACTTTTTAACTCCCGCCTCTGCTCTTGAGGTGATCAGATGCTTACAGCCTGCAGTTAAAGGACAGATTTTGGTTTCTTATTATAATTTATTACATTCTTAAGCTGTGGAAGCAAAGAAATGTTGATCGGATGGACGTTAGACGGTGCTTACTGGTGCGTTGTGTACTGGTAGCACAGCTGTAACTGGATTATTTATACACTTGTGTGTCTATTAAAAATGATGATTATTATTATTATTAGGTGACTGCTGCTGCTCCGGGGTCGGATAAAGGCACTGAGCTGAGCTATAAATGGTTCATTTAAATCCAGACCATTACACTTTGTTCTGCGTCTGCGGTGCGCTGATTACTGAGATGTTATGAGATCGTCCTGTTCTCGTCTCCAAGCCGACCGTTCTGAACATTACTGGGTGATTCGGCTAATGCCGCGCTCCACCGTGCTCGTCCCATTCAGTAAAATTCGACTGCAGTTTTGAATGAGGCTGATTGTTGTTAATGCGTAAATGCTACTGATACTGGTATCAGATACTGGCCTGGCCTGATACCAGTATCAGGTTAGTTCGAGATGTACTAGAACAGAACATTGTGAGCCAGGCCAGCTAGTCCAATGTCAGTCTGTGACCTCACAAAATCTTCTGGATAAATGGGCAAAAATCTTGTAGAAATCCTTCTGAGAGGAGTGGAAGTTGTTAACAGCTGCAAAAGTGCTGCCCAGCTCCATATTAATGCCTATGGATGTAGAACGGGGTTTCATAAAAGCTCCTGTAGAAGTAACGTGTCGGTGTCCTAATACTTTTGCTATTTTACATTGATGATCTATACAGGCAGTGTGACTGGGACATTTGCTAATGCCAGTGATGTGAACAAGACTGACAGCGATGGGGCATGGACAGGATCAGATCGTCCGGCAGTTCTTGTGGGATCCTTTTAGTATTCGTTTTAAAATATCCTCTTATTTTTGGGTGTTATTAGTGTCGAATAATTTCCTTAGACTCGCTCAGCTGGGGCCTAGATAGTTGTAGCTGCTTTGACACAATGCTTTGTTGTAAAATGGACTTTGTCATTTGATGTTTCCTGTAGTTCTTGCACTGCATTGGTGAGAGGAAACCATGGCCCATTTCAGTCCGTCCACATTTCTGGGACTTGATGCATGAAAAGCTTTTTCAACAGACACGTTCTTGTTTGCAAACCGTCCTGTTGTTAATAAACCTGTACGCTTTGTTTCACTCTCTTAGTGCATCATCCAACCTTTATTCAACTTCAGGTGGAACAAGTTTAAATTTGTTTCCTCTGTGCTTATAAGTCGTCTGACAGGGGTTGTTTTTTTTTGTTGTTCTTGCAAATGTAATAATGGAGGCGCTTCAGTGAACAAGGCTTTGACTTCCGAAAAGGCTGCTCAGTTGCCAATTTTGTTTTGTGTGTGTGTGTGTGTGTGTGTGTGTGTGTGTATATATATATGTGTTGTGTCCCAGGCCCATCGCTGGGGCGTGTGCTGAATCCTGCCAGATCAAATTACAAAATAAAATAGAAACACTTTGTGTATTAACTGATAATCAGAACTTGAGAGTTGAAACATGAAACACATTTGCTCGTGT
>JAUZSV010298636.1:0-11860 GCA_034780495.1 Parotocinclus cesarpintoi
AGTCCACTGAATAGTCCACCAGCCAAAAATGTCCAGCCACCTTTATGCATAGTCCTGTGAGCTGATAACACGATTAAAGGGCAACTCAAACAAACAACAGATATGCTGCTGTCTCTGACTTTACATCTACAAGGTGGAGCAATAGGATAATAGAGTGCACAGGGAGTCAACAGTCAACTCCAGCAGCACTTCTGTGCCTGATCAACTTGTACCAGGAAAAACACACAGTAATACACTAGCTCCACGTAGTGCTTTAACATTGAGTCTTCAACTCAATATCAGAATAAACACAACATTTTTGCCTCAAGTTTGATAAATGAATGGTTATTTTTTGTCTTTTATGTGTTGTTGTTTTTGCCCTCATAGTTTTTACCATCACTGACAAAATTTGTTTTGTAAATATGAACAAGTAATAAAACTGGAATATTTTTTCTAATGAAACAGTGCATATCTTTGTGATTTTAAACTAACTGAAGGAAACACACAGATGAACTATTTAGCCTTATTTAATAAATGATTTGGCAGCACAGTGGCTCGGTGGGTAGCATCGCTGCCTCACAACAAGAAGGTCCTGGGTTCAATCCCAGTGTGGAGCAGCTTAGGTTCATTCTGTGTGGAGTCTGCATGTCCTCCCCGTGTCTGCGTGGATATTCTGTGGGAGTACTCTGGTTTCCTCCCACAGTCCAAAGACATGCGTGTTAGGTTAATTGGCATTTCCAAATTGTCATTGACTTGCGTATGCAAAACACCCCAGCTGTGTGACTGGAAACAGCTGCACGCCGGTCCCAAGCCCGGATAATTGGGGAGGGGTGGAGAAAGCAATGGCAAACTACTCCACTATCCTGCCAAAATACTTCATGGATCACATCGATGAAGGACAGAAATGTGTGGAGATCGATGGTCCATTAAGTGACCGAGGGTCGGCTGCGACTGTACGGTTAATTCCATTCCAAACCACAAACAGTGCTGTTGTCTAATTACATCCTATTTTCTGTAATCATTTTTCTCACCAGTTCTTGCAAGATAAGTGACATTTCAGTTTGGAGAGGCACAGGAATGATTTTTTAAATTATAATATAATACGGGAAATTTACATGAAAATACTAATACGGGAGGACGGTGGGAAAGAGGGGTAAAATACGGTAGTTTCCCATCCAAACCGGGAGATTTGACAGGTATGGGTATCTAAAAGTAAAACGCATCTTAATGAAATAGTATCTCAGATAATAAGACAGCAAACCAGTAATGAAAAAAAAATGGTTCCCTACAGAGTGTGTATAATTCAGCAGGGTGAGCTAGGATATAGGAAGTAGGAAACACTGCGCAGTCCATTTCGGATTCACCCACCCCAGCTTCCCCGTGTTTTACCAAGCAAAAGTGAACGTTGTCAGGTTTGTTATGTGCTCAGTTGTTCATTATTTGGTTACGAATTACAGATAGAGTTATACAATTCATGACATGTATATTAACGTGTTTAATAAGTGCTAGAGATGAAGTCGTTTCTGTCGAAGTGTATTTTGTAAGCAGAACCAATGGCGGAGCCGGGTGAGAATCCTGTGCATGACAAAGCCGCCGTATTTGTGTTCGTTTTAGAATAGCTCTTACACACGTGCTTCATTATAATGCAATCAGATAGGAATAAGAAAATATACAGTGTGTAAACATCTAGATTGCTGCACGGAGTGGTGTGTGGACTAAATATAGCAGTACTCTTGACTTGGCCCATGTGTGGAGTTGAAGTGTCATTTCTTCACTAAAATTAGTAACAATGGCTTCATCTATGAGTCTGCACTAACAGCTTTAGATAAGCATTGGATAATTGCCTCTTATAGGTTTCAAAATGTGTTCCCCCTCATTAACAAGCCATTGCACTGTTGAACGTTTCACATTTTATATACTAAAACAATACACATTACAGCAAACCTCTTCCTATTTTCCTAAATGGTCAAAAGTTTCACTCAAGAGCAAACCTGATTATCAAGTTCAACCGTTTTGAAATGAAGACTTGTTGCACAAGCACAGTGGATTTGACAGTGGTGGTCATATCCACCTGAACTTGTAAAGCCATGTGCTCTTGAATGGTAACGTTGGACATGTGAATCGTCACCCCCTTTTTCGTGTGGCACTACTAAAAAATAGACCCTTGCCTGGAATGGAAACAAATTAATTTTGTTTGGACAGAGACATCACTAAAAAGTTCTGAGGTCTGTTACTTCTTACTGTTACTGTCTGTTACTTATTGTCCCACCACCGAAAACCTCCCTCTCTGCCATCATTTTCCCTTCTCTTTAGCGTGCATATATGGCAAATGCCCAGTTGGTTATGTGAAGTCCAATCTGGCTGATCAGACTGAATCACAATGCCATGTGTCGGATGTTTACAGAGCCAAAAAAAATAACATGCATATGTGTCAAGTTGGGCAGCACGGTGGCTCGGTGTTTGCATAGGTTTACTACGGGTACACCGGTTTCCTTCCACAGTCCAAAGACCTGTTTAAGTTAACTGGTGTCTCTAAAGGTGACCTTAGTGTGTGATTGTGTGCTGTGTGTGTGACTTATGATGGATTGGTGCCTCGTTTAGGGTTGTTCCTGTCCTTGCACCCAGAGTTGCCGGGTGGACACTGGCTGGCCTGCGACCCCTTGTGTGTACGACCCCACTACCTGTTTAGTGTCTCTAAACTATAAACTAAAAAAAGGATAGCATTCAGTCGCTGAGTCTTTGTTTCATCTGAATGATCTTCTGAATTGTTCGTAATGTATTTATAGCTTCCATCAAACAAGAGCGGTATTTGTGACACATTTATCTATTGGTTGCACACAGTTTTCTTGTGAAAGTACCTTTTATATTTATATGGAAATCATGACAAGAATCTGTCAGAGCAGGACATATAATCAAGTTAAGGTGATGTATTGACGTGATAAACAACAGTCCAGTCATTTTGATAAGGCAAAGATGGAAGGATTAGAAGGCAATGATATTGTGCTCTTACAGTGTACATGTGCCTTTGTGTTCCTGATCGATAGTGTAATTAGTTTTTTGCCAGAGCTTTCTTTAAAGTCAGGAAATCATGTGCTATTTTGTCAAGATTGTTTTACATGGTGTACTGTACTTGGAATACTGTGTAAGGAAGTGCAGCTCTGGTGTGTTCTGTTGCCGTTGCTGGCAAATTCTCTGGTTTAGGATTGTTTGTGCCTGTCTCTATAGTCAGGCAGTTCTGACTGGGTCTGCATTTCGGGAGTTCTCTCACTGGGTTCAGGTGGATTTGTAGGGGAACATTGCACTGCATTGTATTCAGTAGGTTTCTCAATAGGTGATGTATTCTGTTCTCTCTTTTACATTTAGTATGTTTAGCTTGTTGGTTTGTCCTAATCGTGAGGTGTAAGTGTTACTGTGTGTTGGGCTGTCTGAGTGGGAGGGAGGAAGCTTCTGTTTTTTTCTCAAATATTATTAAAAGTTTTATCATTCTTTGAGTGGAGGTTACTTTTAAGGCTGTTTTAGAAATAGATTGTCGTTTATGATCAGTCATACATGCCTGCAGCCAGCTGTGAGGTAATCAACATCTGGACCTTGGTAATTTATACTAATTGACAAAAAATTACCCACCAAGAAAGAGTTGTTGGGATCGAATTAAACTGTGTGTGCATGTAATGATGATATTTGTAAGTGAATATAATATTAGTGAAAGGAGAGGCCCTAGAACATTGTTAGGCCACCTCTAGTTTGGATACAAGATGAGATAAGGTCGGGTATGGTGGCATACAGGTTTCATATCGTATGGCTAGAAATAACACATACAGTTGAATCCTGCTATCAAAATGCATTAGGCCAGAATTTTTTAATTGCTTGCTCCTCGGATGTCCCTACTTAAGAATCTGCTGAGGCGGGGGAAAAAAAATCTTTATTTTTCAGCACATTTCAATTTCTCAAGAACTATGTATAATCAATACAAGAAAGGAGGAAGAAATAAAAATATTTTTTTAATTTAAAAATAAAATTTATTTAACATACAATTAAATTAAAGTGAATCTGGAAAAAAAAAAAAGTACTGAACAGAAGAGTACTGTTGGCTCTCCACCGGAGGGCGGAAAAAGCAAAAACTTTTGCTAAATATTTTTACATTATTTTCTTTCAACCATTGGTCCTGCGGCGGATCCGAGAAATACCAAGACATTTTTTTTTCTTCAAATATGATAGTCGGTGGATCCGCAAAAAAAGGCAATAAAAAAAGTCTGGCCTTACAATCCAAAAATTATTTAGACATTGAATACACAGATCATCACACGAGGAGCTGGGGCAGTGTGTCACTCCACCACAAAGGCAGGATTTATGCGCTCACAAATGAGACCTGAATACTAGAACCTAACCTGGATTCATCCCTAAAGTCAATACAGTTCCAGTCCAGATTTCTTGTTCACAACTAAATTCTAAACACAGCTGATGTCAATGGCATTGCATGGGCACTGTGACAACCGATTTCTTTCTGATGAGCATCATGAAAAGGTCCAGGCAGAAACGGCTGTGTAGTGAAGGTGCCACCTCTGTCTGGATGGTACAATTGAACTGGTGGAGCTTATCGTGCATGTTGAATCAAATGTCTCTCTCTACTGGTGGTCTATCTGGGCCTTCCAGTGCCTGATCACCATATGTACATGCCATCATGTGACCACTGCTCCCAGAACTTCTTAGAAATGTCTGACTCTTGTAGGGGAGGCTGTGACACTGGTAGCCTTCCTGACCAACAGCAGGGTGAACATGGCACTCTTAGTGTCTTTCATGATGCATTGCATGTCCAACATGCATGCGTCATGTTCATTAGTAAAGTAAAATGTCCCTATGTGAAGTAATGCCTTTTGAAAGGTGTTTTCTTCTCTTTTAAACAAAAAATGTATTAATGTGGATTTGAACCACCATAATCTAGTAGCACGTGCACACTGCTCAATAGAATGTAGAGGATATTTAATTATTTGATAATTTATTTTTAAGTATCCCCTAATTTTGTGAGCAGTGTAGTTTAGCTCCCCCAGTTCTGTTCATTATTTCGAGCTCTTGCACCGCTTACAGTTCTTGTAAGAACCTCTAGAGTATTAAATATGCCTAATCTAGCCTGGAGGAACACTAATTTATATTTTATGTTAGCAGGTAAGCTGATGTTTCACTTGGTAACATTCTAAAATTCCTAATGTAAGCAACAGTATCAATAATATTAGACCTTTGCATTGTTGGCAATTGTGAAAATGAACCCATGTCCACGATGACATTTAGTTAAAAATGGTCATACTTTCAACATGTTTCTTTTTGATAAATATAAACTTAACCATAGATTAATCATCATGCCTCGTTCTATATCCCTGTGTATTTTTATACTCTAAGCTACCTTGCAGTAACACATTGATCTAATTTGACAATTCTTGTTCTCTCAGAAAATGACACACCTGTGTCCATTTTGGTTTAGTGGGCAGTCAAAATCCAACATCACAACAGTTTACCGGTGTAAACATCACAACCGGTGTAATTAACATGTATGTTTCTATGTGTAACTTTGACTAAATCTGATTAACTAAACATTGGCCGGGTCAGAAAATATTGACAAAACCTAATAACTCCTATCTCAACATGCAGTTGAACCCCCTAGACCACACTTTTTTTTCAAACTCTGGTTATACCACATGATGTTCAACAGTATATACTTGTCTAATGTTATGCAGAATATCCAAAAGTGAATTTATTAAAAGTGTCTCAGCACTGGGTAAATAAGGGTGAAAATTGCACTGCTCACAAAATGAGGGGATATTTCATTAGGGATATTTAATTTTGTGGTAATCAGTATATATATTCCTGATTCCTAATTTAACCTAAGAATAAGATAATTTAATCTAAGAATTAAAATGTTTACACACAGTACTGTGCAAAGGTCTTAGGCCATTATTAGAATAGCATTTATTAATGGTATAAATAATATATACTGTCCTCAATATTGGAACCAAAAATGTCAATTTTATTCATCACTCTCTTTCACTAATCTTCATTCCAGTCTTTGTCAGCCACTCTCTCTTTACTATTGCCTGCATGCCCTCCAAAAATACAATTACTGATGAAGCTAAATCTGTAGAAGGGTCAACTTGGCATCTGATAAAACTACCAGATTCTGATATTGCTCAAGTAAGGTATTTATACACTAAATACTACCACTGTTGCATGTATAAGCATTTCTTTTCTGACATTATTATAATACTGTTTACATTTCCTGTATTTATTGGTTGTATTTCAATAACGAGACAGAGAAATAATTATATATGGTCATTATGATATATCAAATACAATGGTGACTTAAGACTTTTGCACAGTACTCTATAACAAATGTCGTTAGACTCGTACTAAAAAAGAGACACATTTCCACACAGTACACTATAATCTATAAATGTTTATTGTACTATTTTAGAATATGAGTATTGGAATAAGGAATTGTCACGCAAGCTCATTGACTTTACCTGCAGATATTCCGAAAAAAATAAACTTAAACAAGCCACAATTTGAACGGTTACATCTGCTGGCAGTTGATGCATGTTATTAGATTATGCTATGTATAAATGGTATTACCAAGCCATCAGGTACTAGTGATGTTATAGCTGATGAAACCTTTTTCAGATTTGACTGTCTGGGTCAGGATGGGTGAAGCAGTGGCTAATGTCGCAAGGAGAATCAACGAAACGATGGAGGAAGGTTTGGACACGTTAGGTGAGTAGTACGGCTCACTTTTTGGTAAGGTTTTCATTAGTAAGGTATGACCTGATAATCATTTAAACAATGTCCAAGGTAGTGTGTGTGTTTCCATCACTACAGTCGAATGCAAATATATAGGCAGCCCTGCTCAAATTTTATTTGCACACCTCTGTAGTAAATGAACTTGAGTTTATTCAAATTCAAATGTGTTCATGCATTTGCTGAATTTAACATATAGAAACTCCTACATGTCGGGGCCAAATATCTGAGACCCTTTTTTATTTAGCATTTTTCTTGAATACAATGTGGTCTTTTTGTTACACATTATATAAGCATCATAAGAATTTGTGTGAAAAGTTGAAAATAAAACCCTGTAAATTTCAGTTGGTTAGTAGTTCTCCCTTTTGCTACAATGACATGCAACTTCACATGTTTGTCTGAGGAAAAGTCCAGAGTGGAAGCTGTTCTGGAGAAATGGCCTAACAGTTTCCAGGTTGGTGTGCAGGACTGATCATTTACACTGTGCACAAATATTAGGGGGTATATTAAAATTAATATGAAGAGGATCCCATAAGAACTGCGGGACAATCTGATTCTGTCCATTACCCATCAGTGTCAGTGTGTTTTGGCAGTCTTGGGTGATCTTACACACTACTGAATAGTCAATGTGTAGCACTCTCATCCAGTTTAACATTCTTCTGTTCACCCCTATTAATATATCACTTATAATAACTGAGTTGAGTTTGAGTGTCATAATCAAACAACTTTCTTTGACTTTTCATTCGCTTTCCTAATGATGATGTTCAATGAAATAACATCAAAGGCTTCTTTTTTAACCACTTCATATTTATTTTGAAATATCCCCAAATTTTTGTAAGCAGTGTATTACCCGAAAGGTTTAATTTCAGTTATTGTGGCACAAGAGGTTTAAAACAGATTGAAATCAAAAGTTCGTATACTTTTGTCCTTCACACATACTGTATGTAAAATTATTTGTTTAATATTCTTTTCATTTCTAATTTTAGGACTGTAAAAGTCGGACAGTATTTTAGGTCTTCATTATGCAGAAATATAAAAAGTGTTTTTTTTTGTTTGTTTGTTTTTGTTTTGGGTTTTTTTCCAAGCACCATCATACTCCAGTATTGGCACAAACACAATAATTTCTCTTTTTTTATAGATCTGTCTGAATGCAATCTGATCAGTTTTCCTGACGGTGTCTTTAAAATGATACGCAGCTGTGCAGACAAAATACACAAAATTACACTGAAGAACAACAAACTGAAGAATATAAGTGATAAGTTCTTCACCACCTTCCCCCAGTTAAGAGGTATGCAATGTTTACCACATTTGTGTACACTGCTCACAAAAATTAGGGCATATTTTCCCTACTAAGGATTATTTTTTGTGAGCAGTCTATTTAATGGAAAACTGTTCAAGATTTTGGTGCTGTTCTGTTTGTGCTAATTGTTAAAACCACATACCAAACTTGGGGCGAATTTAGAATGTTCCATTTACAACTCCTTAATATTATACAATTATATAAGCATAACGCCTGTGATAAAGTAGTCTTAGGCCACAATTAATGTTGTTGTTTTAGTGTTTTAGCACTGTCCAATTTGTTTTATCATGACCATGTGTAACATACTGTTGATGACTGGACCCAAAAACCTCAAACTTCAGTTCGTCACTCCGTGATACTTTGTTCCACTGACCTTCATTCCAATATATGTGAACTTTTTAAAATTTTGTTTTGTTTTTTTTAAATCCATACACATTCTGGTTTTAAAGAGAATGAGAAATAATTATACATGTATAAATAATAAAATACAAAATATACCATTGCTAAAACAAATCTAATTATTGGTGGCCTAAGACGTTTGAACAGTACTAGGTCTTTTTGAATTTATTTTTACTCTGTATTTAAATATTTATATTTTGTTACATATTTTGCTTCTCTCTGCATCTTTATATAAACTTATTTCTTCGTGTACCTGTCTATTTTCTACAACAGTTCTCAAAAATATAGTTTAGCTTTAGTTTTATGTTACTCAACAGGAACTGTGTATTAATAAGCTTAATTATTTATTACTCATTCTAACATTGTAACCTTTGCAGTGCTTTCATTATCTTTTGCTATATACCAATTGCATGTTGATGATAATTATCATAATAACAAATGTTATTTTGTGTAGAGTTGGACTTGCAGGGAAACATACTGACTAAACTTCCTGATGGAATAGGACAGCTGCAGCACCTCATCAGTATTGATCTATCCAATAATAACTTTAGCATTTTCCCAGAGCAGCTGATAAATGTACACACATTGCAGAACATCAACATGGCAACAAACCACATCACAGGTATTACCATAAAATATATAACCATTCAAAAGTTATCTGTTAATGCATACATTTATATGGTAGAAATTATGCACGTACATTGTGTGTAAATATTGCATATATACATTGTTTTCAGTCTCTCAGATTAACTTTTGTCATATTTGTGTTTTCCCCCATCACTACCCCATAATGTGGAAGTTTGGAAATTTCATCAGCTGTATTAAAAAGGAAAACCAATATTTCACATGTACATCAATATTCAGACCCTGTGTTATGACATTTGAAATTTAGCCCTGGTGGTCTCCCATTTATTGTGATCATAGTTGAGATATTTTATCATTTTGATTGGAGTCATATCTGTGGTCAGTTTGGTTGATTGCACATGATTTGAAAGACACAGACTTATATAAGGTCTCACAGTTAACAATGCATATCGGAGCAAAAACCAAGCCAAGGAAAGGACTAGCTGTATAGCTCAGAGACAGGATTGTGTGGAGAGACAGCTCTGGAGACGGCCAGAAAAAAAAAGCTAGAAAGCCTAGAAAAAAATGTGCTGCACTGAAAGTTCCCAAAAGCACAATGGCCTTCATCATTCTTAAACAAAACTTTCACACAATAACTCTTCCTAGATCTGGCCACCCAAGTAATCGGGGGAGCAGGGCCTTTGGAATACAACTTACCCAGAAACCAATTGTCAATTGCTTAGCTCCAAAGATCTTGTGTGAAGATGGGAGAAACTTCCAGAAGGCCAGCCATCACTGTAACACTCCACCAATTATGGCACAGTGCTCAATCTTTTAATCAGACAATGTCCTTTAGGTGCTTTTTTCCACACTCCAGGTGGGCTTTCATGTTTCTTCAGGAGATGCTTCTGTCTGGCCGCTCTGCCGTAAAGCCCAGCTTGGTGGAGTGCTACAGTCTTCTGAAAGTTTCTCCCATCTGTACACAGGATCTTTAGAGCTCAGTCAGTGACTTTGACTTGTTATTGACCGCTCTTGCCAAGGCACTTCTCCCTGGATTACTTTGGTTGGTGTGGCAGCCAGCTCTAGTAAGAGCCCTGGTTGTTGTCTTCTGAATTCAGCACAAATTCCGAACAATTTTTGTAACCTTCTCCAGATCTGTACCTCAAGGTGTAGAAACATCTCAAAAGATGATCAAGAGCTATAGGAGGCCCCCAGAAGTACATTTCAAGTGTCAGAACAAAGGGTCTAAAAAGGGTCTTTTTAATCAATGCAATTGTTTATTTCTTTTTTAGTAAATTTGAAAAAGAAAATGTTTTCAATTTGTCATTACAGGGTATTGAATGCAGTATGGATAAAAAAAATGGAACTTTGTTTTATTGTAGCACACGTGCGCAGCAAAACAAAGTGTAAAAAATTAAAGGCTCTTAATTCAATGTACAGGCATGCAATGTTGAACAATGATTGGACTGTTAATAATTTCGTAAATAGTTTTAAAAAAAAAACAGCCATGCAAGAATGGGGTCTGGACAAATTAATTCCATTTTCATTATTCCATAAGGACAAAAGTTCTCATAGTTTTTGAGTACCATGCTACCACTGTACTTGGTAGCAAGTACTTGTCCTGATTTTTCAAAAAAAGATTAATTGAGTGAAGATCAAATTCTTACAACTTGTTGAGTCAATATTTATGCTGAACAATTTATATACAGTATATAATAAAGGGAGGGTGCGTTCTCACTGCGTTTAGTAGCACTAGTATTTGTATTTTAAATAATAACAAACTAAAATCTGTACAATATAATTTTTGTCTCTTTATTGTTTTTGTTTTCTTTAAGAGTTGCCGTGGGAGGGTATATGTACGATGACATCTTTGCAGGTTCTGGATGTGAGATCTAATCCACTGGCTTCATCATACACTTCTCAGAACTTTACTCTTCACACATAATCATGCACATACATCTTCTACATTCATTGATTATGCTGTATTGGAATTCTGGGTTACGTCCAAAATTGCACGCTATCATACAAATGCTATTTCTCAATAGTCAGGGTGCAGTTGCTATATCTAAAACTATCTGAATCTTGATTAAAGACCTGTGTCAATGTCCAGTCATGCAAGAGATCCTGTGACAGGTGGAGAATCTGCTGTTTTTGACTGGTTAATAACAACTGTCAGTATTCACTGATTCATTTAATGTACACAGTCTAGATACCTTATCTATTAATAACATGACTGCTAACAGTGTGCGCACTGATTTACACTGATTTGCTGACATAAAATAGGTGACTTGCTAATTATATGCATAGGAACTAAGGTAAATGCTGTTTTGAAGAGGGTAAGTAATGAAGTGTGATACTTATGTAATGTGCAGATAAAACTATGTAGTAACTGTATGTAGTAAATTATTCATCACAAACTGTTTTGATTGTGAGCAAGTGACAAATGGAAAAGACTGGCTTTGCACTGTTAAAGTGCGTTATAATTCTGTGAGCAAATATGTAGTCATAGCTCATCCCACTATGAGCAGGTGTAAATCTAGAGCATGCTGATAACTAGAGCACTCTTGCTAATCTACCTCATGGTACTACATAATATAGTGGTGTTGGGTTAAATTAAATATGTAACGATGCTCTCACACACAAAGGGGGGAAGAATAATGGTGTTCACCCTGTCAGTGGATCAGTCACACTAGACTACTGATGGAGGAATTGGCTTAGCTGAGCAAGACCCTTATCCTACAATTCGACTTAATGCCATAGGTTTTTTTATTGCTTGTTTTGCGGATCCGCTGACGATCATATTTGAAGAATACAAATAAATTTATTTATTTATTTATT
>JAUZSV010298741.1:0-11860 GCA_034780495.1 Parotocinclus cesarpintoi
CTCCACCCTGGGATTGAACCCGGGACCTTCTTATTGTAAGGCAGCGGTGCTACCCACCGAGCCACCGTGCTGCCCTACTGGCAAAATAAAGCAAAGATTTTAGTCTGGAGTTAGTAAATTATAATCAAAGTTAAACAGAACGGCAATTTGCTTCCACTTCCTTCCTATAAACAAGCTACACTTTGGGTTTACTCATATAAACACATACAAGGAAATACCCCGAAGGAAGACCATGATACACCTCTGATTAGAGGACATGCTTGTGAATCTCTTACAGCAGCCATGACACACAAAGGCCACATGACTTGCGACAAAGAACTGAAGGACTTGCCAAAACATGATGAAAACAATAGGTAAGAGCTGCTGTTATCCTAATATGGGTATTGGATAATTGTGTTAGACTACGTTTATTCAATTAAATTAAATATGTATAGCACTTTTTACAACAGACATTGTCACAAAGCAGCTTTACATTGTTATATAAACATTGTCCCAAATTGTATTACCCGAGTGTGTTCCTCTGATGGGACAATGTCAGGTTGAACTTCACTGGGTACATCCACGGGCAGACTGGGCTCTGTTGTTTCGTTTGTTGCAGGCAGGAAGGCAGGCAAGGTCCAGAAGCCGGTCACACCCAAATACCCCAGTAGAACTAAACAGCAGACAATGTGAAAGAAAGTGAAACAAGACTCTCCTAAATGTATTAAAGGAGGCAAAGTAAGAAAACAGATGACCCGACATGCAAAATTAGGATGAAGCTGAACATACCGAGAAGCAGCAACAAGGGAAGGAAAAACAGAAGCAGTTTACGCAGTATGGGAAGGACCCTGGAGGAAAAAAATAAATATATAAAACGCAGTTGGTTTTAACAAGCTACCAAACTACATGGCATACAAACGATTATTTTGTTCCACTGATTTTAACGCAGCATTTAATTCTGCATCGGAGCAGAGAAATCTGCAGGCCCATCAATCCATTTAATTAGACGAAACATTTAACATCTATAAATCTTTTAACAATCATTTTATGACAATTTTAAGAACACTGATGAGCAGGGAAATAAAAAAAATAAAAAATAAAAAAGTCAACTCGGCATATTAATGTGACTGCATTTTACTACGCAATAATTGGTAGGCTGTATTAAGAAATGCCCACGAATTTAAAACCAAACTCATTCCTGTTTGACCTGTGAGCTTTTTGCACCACAGGTATACAAAAAAAAGTTGTTGAATTGCTGTGAAACACTAATCTCCAGTTTGTGTAACGCAATGGAATTCAAAGATGTTCTTAACCACGTGAGTCTGGGACTTTTATTCCTCGGAAAACCTCACCTTGTTAAGAAAAAGACGTTGATCAGAGAATTAAGCATGACCAAATTGTACCACGCTGTTCCGAGCCACTGTACCGCTGCTGAAGCTGCACTGCCTGTACATGTACACACACGCACAGACACAAACACGCACAAAGTGAGCCAGAAATCAGGCCACGGAGAAGATTAGCACATTGACTTAGGGAGGTTACGGGGGCTGCAGCCATAGATTAATCAGCTGAGGGCAGAAATAGGAAGCACCACCTCCACTGACTGGGTTAGTCTCTCACACACACACACACACACACACACACACATATACACAGAGGGGAGATCAGTACAGTCAGCATACACACTACGGTTTAGATTAAAATCAGCATATTTCAGAGTGCACTGCTGTGAGACGAAAGAACGATTAGAGAGACAATTAAGGTTTAAACAGCTTAAAACCCCTAATAGTATCAGTTTTTGTTACAGCATGACAGAACAGTAAATTGCAAAGTCACAAGTCTTAAACTGAAAACTGTTTTAAACCCACTTTCCTTCAGGAGGGTTAAAGGAACTTAGAACCCAACCCTAGAAACACGAACATACGAAAAGCTGCATAACTACCAACCCTCAAACAAATCGGGTCTGCATGGGACACCCAACCAGTTTGGATGGCAGCATTATCTTTGTTACCTTGGGGTAAAGCAGTAACTGAATCATCTGAATCATCCAAACGTGTTGCAATATCATATCATTTGTGCAATAAGCAGTGCCTTCTGGAAGGGTGTCATAAGAAGCCTAAGCAGGGTAAAAACACAAACTACAAAACCTGTGAAGGTTGAGGAAATTGTGAGATTCGGTATCACGTAACAATCAATTACAACGATGCTTAACGTTTTTATTCATTTAGCTTAATATATCATCAGTAAGTTCTCAATTTACATGCTTACAGTTTATGCTAACAAAAACTGACCGCCATGGCTACCAAGCTATGGGAATCCCCTGACTGTGGCTTATACAAAACACTACAAAGCAAAGCAATGCCTCACTTTCTGACTAATAACCATATACAGTTCACTTGCCAAGTCATGGCAACCCAGCCCTACAACACACTGATGACTAACTGCACATGCTTGTACATACTAGAAGAAACGGCATTGGTTTTGACACAGACAGACGATTAAACACCACAAAAAGGACAAAAGTTTTTGAAACAAAAGCAGCAACATTTAGCGAGAAGGAGACAGATCAGGAGTGTTGCTACGGGATAAACACGTCATGCAGGAATTATACAAAGAGCCTAAAATGACCTGGAGACACGGCAGCCAAATAGAGAAACGAAAGACTCTTCTTCGTGACAAACCACACTGATGAAAGAAGATCCTGTACCGTCTTTACCAGTCTGTTGCCTGGATACCAGCAATGGGGAAAGCAGAGTTAGTTGGCATCTTCGTTGGCTGGGTTGGATTGCATCCAACACATTCCCATTAAACAGGGCAAATGTAATGGAAACGAATGTGGAAAGCAAGTTTAAAGCATTGTGCACAGAACCTGCGAAAGCTACAAGCAACCACAGAGCTTCTATTAGCTGTTTGGTTAGGGAGACGGTGACCGTCTTTGAATTCTGTTTCCCTTTGCAGTCGTCACCTGGCAGGAAACACATTATATACGTAAAATAAGACAATATAATAATATACCCATTATTCATGGCATGTACAACACCCGTTGCTGACATACTGATCAGAAGTTGGAACACATGAACACACACAGCTGTAGGTTTAGCAAATGAATCACCACCACCACCTACAAGAATGCCCATAACTGCACAATAACAGCTGTTAGGACAAAAAACGGATTAAACACGCTTCTGGCAACAATAAACTGACAAGTCAAAATGCTTATGCATTGTGTATGATGAGTGTTTTAGAAAACGATGACTCGCAGCACGTGTGTGTGTGTGTGTGTGTGTGTGTGTATATATATATATATATATATATATATATATATATATATATATATGTGTGAGAAAGAAGATGGTGTAGCCCATACTTACACAGAGGCCCATTGAGAATTTTCTGGTCCTTCTGAGTCACCTGTTCGTTTAAATTCATGGTTCCACAGTAACTAGCATGACCTACAGAAAACCAGCACAACAAACCATCAAATCAATGTTCCATTCATTTTGCGCCTTCTGCCTTTACACCAGGAGCCTGAACTGCGAAGACTTTAACACAGGCAGGTGAGATTTGCATGTAACCAAGGTAATGTTCACGGGGGAGCGAGCCATTTGGTTAGGCGCACTACGTGAAGCTCGGTGCTGCAGCAGAAAGTGTGTGGGACGCAGTGGAGAGGTGGGTGACGAGAGAAAGCTGAAGAGATTTTAGGACGGAAGCAGCCTGTGACATCAGAGAGGCAAGGCAGAGAAAGAGGATGTGAATTGCGAATGTGGGAAACCTCAGACTGATGTGGGTTCACACCCATGTGAAAACCCACAAAACCAGAACGTCGAGTGCAAACGCTGGAAGTGAAAATTAGGTGACGTGAAAAGACAGACGAGACAGCAGATGCTCGAATCAGGTCAGGAATACAACAGGTGACCAAGAACCAAGAATATAAGAAAACTGTGTTCGGCAAACTGAGGAAACCTGTGACCACTGAACTTTTGATGTGCACGGAAAGGCTCAAGCTGTTATTAAGAGCAGCATAAAGCACTCGTTATTACCTCCGTTAGCATAGCCACGGCTGGTTCTATTTAGCCCAATAAACTGAGCCGGCCGCGTGAGGGCAGCAGCTGAGGAGGTAGCTGCACTCCTGCACACCCCCACACACCGGTCTGTCAGTGAGCACAACAAAGCTGGGGAGAGATCAAGGTTAACATGTTATACGCTACACGCACACACAGACCGACAGACAGAAACGCACACAGACAGACACCATTTAACGTCCGTCCAATCAGCAACACTTTCATGGCCAAGGTCTTAAAAATGATAAGAAATGTAGCAGCCGTAAAGAGTTAGAAATGGCAACGACTGTATTGAACTCTAATTACCATCATTTACTTCAGAATTCTGATTTGTTCATTGCATATTTATGACCAGTGCTGTATTTTCTATAAATATGGTTAATTTCCATAATATACTTTTTTTTTCTTTTTTTTTAAGTTGCATCACACCTGCTTGGATTTGTATTTAATAAAAATCGTCGGTTTCTTGCATACGTTTTCACCTTTGGACAATCAAAACATTAACAGTTGAGGTTTAGAAACTTAGTGTTGGGACCGCTTGTGTTTTCAGCGGCATCTCTAATACAGTATCGTAGAGAGGACGTTAAACGGAGGATACGCAAAAAGACAGACGACAGGGAAGGAAAAGTTAAACTACTAGATGAATGAATGAAACGTTAAGATATAAAGTGAAAGTTGTGTTTGGACAAGGGTTTGAGCATTAAGCCTTGTGGAACAGTCATTAGCTGATTTGGATGCAAAAGTGCCAATAGAAAGATAGAAGAAAGAAAAAAACCCAAATGATTGTGTAGACAAATCACATTATAAAGCCAAGCATTAACAGTCACCATTATTATTGGAATTAAGGCTGGTATTAATGATAAAAAAAGCAATAACGTACCAAAACATGGTTACAATCACCTGCTTGAAATCAAATCATTAGTTTTCTTTTATCTCATTGCTAAATCTAAAGTGCCCCTGTCCCAAATTTTTCCTGAATGTGGCCTGGTATGTAAAAATGAAGGCTTATTAACATCATGTTCAGACAATATATGAAATATCTTTCATACCTTCTACAATAAAATTTAAGTATCTGTAAAACTGCGAGGATTTTTGGTTGTTTTTGTTTCTGATACATTTTCTGATAATGGTTGCACTATGTTGAAGTTCAAATCCAGATGTCGGTGGTCTTTGAACTGATCGCGTAGACTCAATTTTGGTTTTAAATCTGCAAGCACATCTGCGATTAGTGAAAACAAGACGCTGCATTTGTGCAGCCTGAATGAGAACAGCACCTCTGCCCTTTTATATCGTTTACCACTCTGATCCTGAAAAGAAGCTGAATTTTGAAAGGGAGAAAGATAAAAGGTTAGAAGCACCGTCATGCAGTGATTAAGGTGCAGAAAGCAGTTAGCAGTGAAAACAGAGACCCCTCATTAACAGCACTGGAGATGGAGAGTGTCTAAAACACAGCAGGACTACAGACAGGACGGAAAGTACGTTCGGGGTAGGCGGAAGGTCGGTACCTTTGCCCTGATGACAGGTCTTCGTCAAAGCGCTCTGCATTAGCATGGTAAATAGACACACTATAGAGGAAGCAGCTTTCCTGCTATAATACAGGGAGGTCTCTGAGAACCTTCCCAGCATACCTATAGACAAACCAGACTCACATGAACACAAGACGCTCCATAATGACCTACAATATGGTTAGCTTAAACGTTAGCTATTAACAATAATACATGTCATAAAATGACAGTCAACTTGTCTGAACATTATTCTTACACAGACAATCAAACTATCAATCATGTGCTTTATTACCTCCAGATCCCTTATCAGCTTATACCAAGGACAAAGTATATACAAAATAAGAGTATTTTAATATACATGTATATACGAGATGATAGTATTTTAAAATATACATATATATACAAACAGTGTGGTCCCTCTGTACTCGATAATAGAGTCGATTATTTCTTTTAAGTCATGTCGAGTGCAGAAAAGTACCAAGATAACTTTGGTAACCCATTACTAATAACAGAAACCTAATTAATCCGCCCCAGACCATATACATGAACGGGGCTGTACTGTATACTTTATAGTCACACTGTATATAGTGCAAGTCCCACTTTAACATTGTTAATAGCTGCGTTGATTATTGTTGTGTCACCCACAGGGCTCACACTGAATCTATGTAACCAACATGCCTCATCTTGGTATCAATTTAAGTCTTTATCCAGCCTATATGATACTGATATAACACTAACTCAGATAAAGTACTCAAAGGAAAGCCACAGTCTGCCAAACCCCATCACAGTCATTTGGGATAAACTATCGGCTATCGAACGTTTGTGGAGACTTAAATGAGAAAACAAAGAATTTGATTGTAAATATGACATTAAATAAATGTGTCACGTTTATGTGAGATTATTGGCTTGCTGATTACAGTAATACCCTAAAATTAATGGGGGTTACATTCCTAGACCCCCAGCAAATTTTAAAAATGTGCTAATTTTGGACAGACTGCCACTGGGAAAAAAAGCCTTACGGATTACATCTGCTGGAACAGCAAACAAAATACGCAAAGCCGCAGATTCAAAAGCGGTATTATTGTAGTGCCTAATTCACATAACTGGAGGTTTCCCATTATCTAAGCTTGATCAGATCACTGACTAAATCTGATTTTCTGCCGTTATTGAATCATTAAGTGCATGTAAACGCACGCCGTGATCTAACTCGCTCGTACCCTTTGGAAATAAGCGTGGCTCTCTTACCAGCTCTGTGTCGGCGAGTCCTCTCTCGGCTGTAGACTGTAGTGTAAGGAGGTGAGAAGGACGCGGCTGCAGCAGTGGCGCCTCCGTCCACTGTGGTGGAGTTCAGAGCGGCTGAGGAGTAGGAACAGGAGGAGGAGGAGCAGGCTTTGCAGGCTGTGTAGGCTGGGAGATTGTCTCTTCGGGAGATGCAGTCTTTGCAGATGTAACCACTACGGATGGTGGAGGTCTGAGTCTGAGCGGTGTGGGTGTCATTGCTGAGCACAGTCAGGCTGTTGTCCGCTTGGAGCGTCTGATCTGAGAGGGGCAACCAAAAGTCTTTGAATCATCCTACTTAAAGGGAATTGTTTTACCCTTTTTTTTTTTTTTTTTAATAAAAAAAAACTTGAACATGTCCAATTGATCATCCAAATGTGTGCATGAGCCCTGGTCCAAGAAGGTGTGTCCTGAACTAGTGAATGCCTCATTACAATTCTGGAATGCCCGTTTTCACTGGCCGGTGAACGTCTACAATGAGAGTGAATTTAGTCAAGGACTACCGGGGGCACTTTTGCAGCAGAGAGACGACTGCCATCCTGCCTTTCCTGCTTATTTGAGTTGTGTTTGTAGCGAAAACGCTCATTGTTTCACCATTCCTCAAACGGATGAGATGATCCCAAATTACAGGTTAAGTGCGGCTGTAACAGCAAGCTCACAGGTTATTGCCTGCTTTGCAGTTAATAAAGTTATTATACCAAACCTCCTCAGTGTTGTGTGTAACACTAGCCTCAGAAGATCGCCCCTCAGGACACACCATCTTGTAAATCAGCTTGTATAAATTAGCTTGCTAAGGAAACCCTATGTGTTGTCAGCTACAGAACGATCACTTTTTTTGATAAATAAGCATAAACATACCTACAAACCAATACCACCAAACCAATGTTTCTCCACTAGTGAAAGGCACCCGGGCACAAGACCAAAAAAAGTTAACCCTGTATTCTCTGAGATGTGCCACCCACACGCCCCCCGACCGGGGTTAAAAGGAGTGGGATAAAGCATTTTATGAGAAAACAGCATACCTCTGACATCACCATCCTGATCCAATCCTAAAGGAGAAAGGGAAAACGGTATTCTTATAATCACTCAACATGACCTGATCTCTCACACAGACACACACAGACACACACAGAACTGACCCCAGAAACTGTCGACATGTGTGCGCTCCTGGATGCTCGATTCGTCCAGTAGGGAGGACAGGAGAGAAGCGTCGCTGGCAGCACAGCTGTGCATGCTGCTGTTATGGGCCTGCAGTGACAAGGACTGATTCTTCACTGGAGTCTGAAGCAGTGAACTCGATCCAGACACAGAGCGATTAGACCTCCTGCTCCTCAAGGTCCTGAGACGAGAGAGAAGATCAAGATGAGGCAAATCATGATTGGTCAGAGCGAGGCAACAGTATTTATCTCGAGCCGAGTCTATAATTTCTTCCAAGTAAGGTCGAGTGCAGAAAACGTACAAAGTACAAAGATAATTTGCCCATGACTAATAACGTGAACTGAATTAATCTCCTGAAAATCCACACTGTACAAGATAACATATGACATATAAATGGGGCTGTATTTATATACAGGGTGTCTATAAAGTAAGTCCCACTTTAACGTTGTTAATATGTGCGTTAATGATTGTCGTGTCACCCATGGGGCTCAAACTGAACCGATGTAACCAACGCGCCTCATCTCTGCATCGATGCATGAGGCTGCACTAGCAAATGCATTCAAGTCGTTCTGCTCCAGCCTATATGATACTGCTATAACACTAACTCAAAGTGCTCAAAGGAAAACCACAGCCTGTCAAACCACATCACAGTAATTTGAAATCAACTCTCAATTCATCCATCATTTTTATATTTATGTCAGTTAGCAGACGACATATCCAGAGCGACATATCATCTACAACCTTACAATCCAAGCAGTTGTGCGTTATGCTCAGGGTGGGATTCAAAATCGGAACCTTCTGAGTACAGTACCTTAACCGCTAGGCTACCACATCACCTTACCACTGGTTCTTTCATCTCTGATGTTAGAGATGGATCAGATCCCATATGGGTATATGGCCCAATTTTGATCATTCACTCATTGGATACCACATATGGCCGTTTCACTTCCCAGTCCAGATTCCTGTCCGCAGCTTATCCTGGGCCACGAATCCCCCGTAACACAACCAGACATCACCAATGCAAATTCCTTTCCATATTTTACCATGACCGACTGACACTGCACAAACCAACAACATATGCTGTAGGTAGTTTGTTTGAAGATGCACATAAAAAAATAAAAAATAAAAAAAAAATAATAATAATAATAATTTCTTGCAAAGAGTGTAAAGGCAGAGTGTTGAGGGGTGGAAGTATGGTTGCGTTGTACACTACTACTAGTTTAATCAAGCACCTGCAGAGGTTTCACATGAAAGAAAAGGAGTTCATGCTAGCATACAGATAAGACAACCCCACCAGGCAGCAGATGCTCGCTGATGCTTTAAAGGGATTTAAAGGCATTTCAGAAACTGTGCTCAGCTTCATTATACTCAATGACCAACCACTCTCTGTAGTACAAAGGTAGATTTAGCTTGGAGCAGAGTTCAAAAATTAGTGTGTGTATATATTTGTGCTGTCCTAACATTTGCTTTGTTTCCATTTCAGCCTCATGTTGTAACTAAGCATAACACCAATATTACAGTAAAAAGAGCTCGTTTCATGATCGGCAGGGGCGTATTGGAATCAGATCAAAACTGAAAGAAATATGGGTCATACCAAAAAACCCAAAACATCCCTGTCCTGTCTTACCTGGTCTCCCGTTGAACAAAACTGTCATTGCTGTGAGTGACACTGCGGTTGTGGGAGGAGTCCAGCAGGCTGTCGTCTGCATAGTTAATGGAGTTTCCGTGCAGGCGCAGACTGCGTCTCGACATCCTCGGTGAGTCGTATCTCGGGGGAAGCCGGTGCTGACGTTCGTAATCCAGAGCAGTTGAAGAATAGCTGGAGCTGAAGTCACATAGGGTAATATTATTCGAACCACTTAATCAAAATCGTTTGCAGCCAAATCAAACAAAACAAATGAAACCATCATAAGAACTGCAGAACAGTGGGAGCTGGGTGGATCCTGTTTTGAGAATTAATTATATGAAAATAATTTTTTGGTGGAAAACTGACAGTAGATACAAACACACAAAATGGGACAAAAATTAACCTAACGCAGGTCTTTAGACTGTGGGCGGAAACACACGGACAATGGGAAGACAAGAAACGTCTACGAAAACAAACTTGTAGGACAAAGTTGAGCAAGGAATAAAATCTGAATCATTTTTTCTTTTACTTTCAATAAATAAGTTTAAAACTAATAGCTGATGCATTTCAAGATGGCAAATTTTTTATTGCTCTAGAGACCTTTTAAATAAACACTTTCTACCCACTTCCATTCGTTTGAGGGGTGGGGTTCAAAATGACCGGTGCCATATACAACTGCAACACTGGAATCAAATAGCAGCAGGACGCCACCAATGCTTTTAGTGTGGAAAAGTGAGAACAGGAATGAAAATGAGGGAGATGGACATATGAGACACTTGCCGCACTGTACAACATAATTTCAATAAACCCCAGGGTGAATTTTATGATAGATGAGGATATCATGATCTACGATAGGCAGACCTATGAATAACGAAAGGATACGTGCTGCCTGTGGCGTCTGATTGAAAAGCAATAAACAATATCACAGTATCATCAAATGACATTTCACACACCATGACACCAGGATTTTCCCACCGTGTGCAGTGCTGCAATAGAGCAGCATCATTCTCTCTCTGTGACTATTGTGTGAATACATTTCTGCAGAAAATCTGCATCTCGTTAAATTTGAGATACTCCATGAACATGAGAACAACAAAGCAGGTACATTGAAATAACCTAATGACCCTAAATAGAGGCTAAGAAAAGAGCATGCTGACATGATCCAGCACAGCGGAACAGCATATAAACAAGATGGTCAAATAACCAAATTACAGATGAACTCCAATCAAAAAATAAATAAAATAATAAAAGAAAAAAAGAAAAGAAAAAAAAAAAAGAGCAACTGCCTACCAGACCCGTGATAACACTATAACTCGGATCACAGAAAGCAAAAGTGGGTGGGTGCCCCCTCCACATGCTGAGCAAAGCTATAATTTCTAACTGCTCAATGTTTCCAATAAGACTGAAAAAAAAAAACACAAACCACCAACTGCCATTTGTCCTGGAACAATCCCTGTGTTCATGCTCCTGAACTTTGAGCCATTTTGATTGCTACGGGACTGTTCATGGACAGCTGAAACGCAGACAGCTGGCAAATCAACGTTCACTGCAAACAAACTTAATGCACCAAAGGTCCTTTGCTTTGCAACAGGAAACCTGTTAGCTCGATTAGCAGTTCATCTTGTGAAACAAACACACTTAACACATTCTAATAAAAAGATCAAATGTAGGACAATACACACAGCACATGCCAGCCCCAGCTCTCGAGGATCCACCTGTCGTCGGTACTCATGCCATGGAAAATTCCCGCAGGCAAACATTACCATCTACATGTACACACGTACAACCGATCAACAGATCAGGACAGGCTTTGACGAGAGGAAGACGTGCTCAATCCACTTCCTGTACAAGACAACAGTGCCACTTAATGACTCATTCTGCTCACTGCTTCCCTCCCTTGCAGTTCCCTGGGCTATTTCTCTCAAAATAGAAATCCTATTGCAGTTTGAAAACCATTAGACTCAACACTGGTTTTTCTGGACTATGCATGCATTTTCTGTCTGGATGTGTGTCAACACTAGAATATTATAAAGCTAATTTTATCAAATCCATACACTTTTAACTGCCTGACCATGAGGCACCTGTACTTGTATGCTGTGTAAGAAAAGTCACCCAATAACTACAGTCGGTTAATGGGACCACATCTGTACGCAATCGTTTTGGTCCTAATAACCAGCTGGTCCGATTAAACGAACATGCCCTATGTTACAAGACGGGACGCGCTATGTAACATATTAAATGTTTATTAAACC